>LOEQ01007124.1:64810-88113 GCA_001685075.1 Bramus lutescens | reverse complement strand
GTGTGTGTGTGTGAAATTGCTCAGATCTCTGCAGGTGCAATTCCTCATCTAAAACTTGGTTCTAGGAAAATGATAAAGAACAACAAACTGCAGATACATGTGTGATTCTGTTCATCTAGGTGTTCTTTACACACCCAAAACTAGTCTGGTAGTTAAGAGCCAAGGAAGATATGAATCTATGCAGAGGATTTTTTAAGGATGAGTAATATACAGAAAATTTCATTTTAAGCAAAAAAGAAAGGGGGAGAGTAAGGATAATGAGGTCTTAATTTTATTTAAAAATTTTGCAGAAACATGGTTGACTATTAATCTGGTTATAGTGTGTGTGTGTATGTGTGTGTGTATGTGTGTGTGTGTGTGTGTGTGTGTGTGTCTGTAGGCCAGAGGTCAAGGCCAGGTATTCTTCCTCAAGCATTCTCCATCTCATTTTTTTCTTAAAGTATCTCTCTGAACCTGACACTGGCCTATTAGGTTAAACTGTCTAGTCAATAAGCCCCAGGGACTGTCCTATCTCCATCCCCACCCTGAGTGTGGGGTTTCCAGGAATGCGTCATTGAACCTGGCTGTTATAAGGGTGCTGGGAACAGAACTCAGGTCCTCATGCTTGTGTGGCAAATACTTTCTCACAGAACTGTCCCTTCAGCTCCCAGCGCTTTTAATTCATTTATTTTTGGATGATGTGTGACTTATTTCTGACTCTCATACTTTTGTGTTTTCCAAATTTCCAACATAGATTATTTGTCTAGGTGAGAAATATTTTTACAGTTTACCTAAATAATGTGCTGGCTTTGGGACACATCGACTTCTAGAATTCCTAGGAGCAACCTTTACCCCGGGAGATGCACAGCTGAGGTCACATGGAAACCATACAACTGTGTACACATAGAAACCTCTGCCGAGGCTTGGGCGTCATTGTGCCATGGAAACCCTTGATGCTTCCTCCTCTCTCATTCCCTAATGTCGTCTGGTGAGTGGCTGTGCCACATGTGCGAGCAAGTACCTTGCTGCACAAATGCACTCAGATACTTAATTCCAAGCTTACGGGCAAAGATTCGAGGCAAAGGTGAGCTAGGTTTCAAGGACTCTCATGCTTACTCCTCCCAGATGACGAATGAAAGGAGAGCCAGCTTCTGTGTGCTTCCCCGGATGTACACGTGACATCTGACAAACACTATATACTTAGGGTATTGTGCTGCCAGCCTTCTCATCACTGTGACGTGTCTGATAGGAACAATTGAAAAGTGGAGAAGATAGATTTGGAATCATGGCTTCAGAGTTTTTAGCCCATGGTCAGCTGACTCCATTACTTTTAGGCCCATGATGAGACAAAATGCCACAGTCAAGAGCATTCAGTAGGCAAAGATGCTTGATTCTTAGTGGTCAGGAAGCAGAGAAAGACAAGAGACAGGCTAGGGACAAGATATACCCTGCAAAGGCACACTCCCAATGACCCACTTCTCTCAGGCAGACCCCACCTCTCAGTTCCCACACCCTCCCGACAACATCACCAGAAGATTCATCTTCTGATGAGGTCAGAGTCTTCCTGATCAACCATCTCTCAGTGACTGGGTTCATTAGTAGGAGACCAAGTCTTTGGGTGCCTCTTATGTCTATACTACAAGTGTACAGTGTGTCAGATTGATAGAACAATACACTTTGAAAGGACTCCCATAGTCAAGACTTTAATATTTAATATATGCACACCTCACATAGGTATGTATCTGTGTGTATTTGAGGATACTTGATATCTACACTCTGCAAAATTCAAATTACAATGAGTATAACCCATAGCAACTGTGGTTGCCATACCCTCATTAGGCCCCCATTACCAATTTCCCTTAGAGCCGAATGCTTGCACACGCTGACTGATGTCTCCCATTGTTCCCACTCCTAAGTCCCTAGAAAATATCCCTCTACTCTCTAAAAGTGTGAGTTCAACTTTTTCTCTAGCTCCACATGTACATGAGATTATAAAATATTAGTTGTTCCCTCTTGCTGATTTCATCAAATATGATGTCCCTCATGTTATCCAACTTGTTGCAGATAAACCACTTTCTTTTTTTTAAAGGTTGAATAATTTCACAATGTGCGTGTCTGGATGTATCACTGCATGTGCATGCGCGCACGCGCGTGTGCGTGTGTGTATGTGTGTGTGTGTGTGCATCTCTTTTGGTTTTTTTCCATTTATCTATCTACAAATACCTTAGGGTTTTACATCTTGGCCACTGTGAATTATGTCACAATAAATCATAGCGGTGAATTATTTCCTTAAGAAATCAACTTTATTTCCCAGGACCTGGAGTGTTAGATTATATAGTAATTCTATTTTTAGTTTTTGTTTTCTGTAAGGAATGGCCATACAAATTTGTTTCCCAATCAAAGGTATACAAGGTCTTCCTTTTCCTCAACCACTTTATATAACATTCGTGATCTGAATCTCTTGGCTTTTTGATAAAGGTAATCATAATTGTTGAAGGGTGACATCTCATTGAGGTTTTAATTTGTGTTTCACTTATGGTTGATGACACTAAATATCTTTTCTCATACCTTCTGGGTATTTAGATTGTTTTTGTGAGGAAGTCTATGCAGGTGCTTGGCACTTTCTTTCCTAATGAGCTCTATGCATCTTGTATATGTTTTGCATAACTCATTATTGTACATACGGCTTATGAATATTCTCTTTATCCTGTAGGCTGCTGTTTTGCTTTGTCGATTACTTTATTTACTGCAAAAGTATTTTTAGTTAACCATTTTTTCTTATTCTGTTGCCTATCCTCTTGGCTTGCTGAGATGTTTTTGTTTTATCATAGAAAAAATTGAATTTTGACAAATGTATTTTCTGTATCTATTCAGATGGTCATATGTATTTTGTCCTGTATTTGGTAAATATAATATATTATAGTATTTCATCTGTATGTGGTGAAACTTTTTTTATATCCCAAAGAATAAGTTCTACTTGGTCATGGTATATGATATTTTTAATATGTTATTGAATTTAGTGTGTTTTATAGTTTGAATGTTAACTGTGCCCCATAGATTCATGTGTTCAATCACTTAGTTACTAACTGATGGATATGATTTGGAAAGGTTGCAAAATCTTTAGGAGACAGGGCCTCACTGGAAGACGAGGGTCATTGGGAGTGAACCTTAAGGCTTTATTAACCCAGCTCCATCCCCTGCTTCCTGAGTGACTGAAGCTCTGAAACTGTAAGCCAGCACCAATTAAACGTTTCTCTTTATAAGAGTTGCAGTGGGCATGATGTCTCTTCATAGCAATAGAACACCGACGAAGACAAACCTCCAGAAGAGCCAAAATAAACTCTTTCTCCCTTAAGTTGCCTCTGTCAAGGTGTCTTGCCACAGTGATGAGAAAGTGTCTAAGGCAGTTTGGTATTAGGAAGTGGAACTTGCTGTGATTAACTTGACCATATGGTTCTTAGGCTTTTGGTTTGAGGGAGGAATTTGAAATACTTTGGAATTCTGGGTTTTAAAATACCTTGTCTATTATAAAATGAGCGTAATGGGGCACTCTGGTATGTGTGGGGGGAGCTAAAATACAATGCAGGAAGAAACATGGATAGTGGTGGTCTGTTCATAGGTTTCAGAAAGGGGAATAAGGACTCTATTGGGAGCTGAGCTAGGATCGATTTGTATATTTTGGTTGCAAAATCTGGCTTCTTTCTGCTGCCTCATGAGAAGTTATGTGAAGTTGAACTTAAAGACAACCTGTTTGGCAGAGGAAAGGTGTCGAAGCAAGCTTAGAGGTCCAGACTAGGAGAGTACCAACAAGGTAGCTGTAAAGAGCTGCTAAGGAAATCAGCACCATTATAGAGCAGTAGCCAGATGTCTTCTCCACCAAAATGGGTTGTGCTTGAGCTGTGAGTCAGAATTAATCCTTTCTCCTGTAAGTCGCTCTCATCAGAACATTTGATCACAGCAGGAAAAATCATCCAGGCCTCATGCTACTTATATTGTTGAGGATTATTTTTGTTTCTATGCTCCTTGTGATCCCAGTGCCTACTTTTCCTTTGTTGTACTATCCTTATCTGAGCTTGTATAGAGGCAATATTCGCCTTTAAAATAGGTTGGGACATACTTTCTCCTCTTTAACTTTGTAAGGAGAGTTCAAGAATGATTGGCTTTCATTGTTAGATTGGCTGTGAAACTCTAAAGTTCTAGACTTATTGTGGGTAGAAGACCACATTTTTAAACTACTGTTAATCTTGTTACACATTTTACTTACCCAACCCATATGCTCCTAAGAATGAATCTATTTCTTCTAGGTTATTCAGTTGGTTGGTGTGTAATCATTTTTAGCAATTTTTTACTTTCTTTGTATTTCTGTGGTATTTATTTTCTCATTTCATTTTTCATCTCTCTGGTATAGCTTAATGTTTGTCAGTTTTATCTTTGCAAAATACCCTTCACTGATTTATTTTCTACTGTTTGTCTAGTTTTTTTTTTCATTTATTTCTGTTCTGATCATGGTTAGTTGACCCTTCTGCTAATTTTGGACTTTCTTTGTTCTTTCTATTTTATTTATTTTATTATTATTTAATTTGATATTATACCATGAGGTATAATATTGTTATTTAAATTTTGGGTCTTTTTCAAACGTGATTCTTACCACCATAAATCGCCTTCTTAGAACTGCTTTTCAGTTTGGGTATGTTACACTTCCGCTCCCAGCTAGCTCCAGATGCTCTCTGGCTTCCCTTTTGGTAACTTCTTCCATGCTCTGGTTCATCCGGTGAATGTTACATGATTTCCACCTATTTGTGAATTTTCATCTTTTGCTTTCCTCCTGTTATTATTCTCTAGTTTCATACAGTTGTGGTTAGAAAATATGATTGGTATGATTTTATTCTTAAATTTAAGGCTGGTTTTGGACTCCATAATTATCGATCCTGAATATATCTCTTCTGTGCTTTCTTTTCTGCTGCCTTTAAGGAATTGTGTATTTTGGGCTTTAGAGTATAATTTAAGTGTAATGCTCTCCTATTGATTTTCTGTCCAGATGATATGTCCATTTCTAAAAGTGGGTACTAAAGACTCCCACTACTATTGTATTATTGCCTACATTTTCTTTTAGCTCTGTGAGCATTTGCTTCATATATTTAGATGCTTTGATGCTGCATGCATGTGTTTTTATAATTGTTTTAGTCTATTGATAAATTGAATTTATCATTAGATATTGCCCCCTTTGTTTCTTGATATAGTCTTTCACTCAAAGACTATGTTTTAATCCTTTAAGCACTCTGTGAATTTTGATTGGTGAATTTAGTCCATTTACATTTAAAGTAATTATTGGTATATCAGGACTTAATATTGCTATTTTAAATCACTCTCCAGTTGTTTTCTGGCTCTAGATCTTGATTCTGTTCATCTCTCCTTTGCTATCTTTGTGACTTGATACCTTTCTATAGTAATATACTTATATTGCTTTCTCTTTTGTGCACTGACAAAAATTTGCTTTTTGGTTACAGTGAGGCTTGCATGAAATGTCTTATAGTTATACTGGTCTTTTTAAAGCTGACAGTAACTTAACTTCAGTAAAAGCTCTGCACCACCTCTCTCAAGTGTTTGTTTTGGATGTCACAGTTTATCTACTTTTGTATTTTTATCTTAGCTGCACTCATTCTTAATATTTTCTTATCGTTAAAATATACTTGTAAACAATTTACCCACTATCAGAATGTTGCAAATTTGATATGTACTTACTGGTACCAAAGACTTCATGTTTTGATATTATTAAATGGTCTAGTCTTGTTTCATTTCAAGGAGCGACGTATCATTTCTTGTAAGATGAGTCTAGTGGTAATGAACTGTCTTTATTCTTGCTCATCTTGGAAAGTCATCTCTCTTGTTTTTGGAGGATGGCTTTGCCTGGTAAAGCATTCTTTGTTGTCAGGGGTTTTATTATTGTTGTTTTATCACTTTCAATATATTACTTTATTCTCCCCAGACTGTAAGGTTTTTTAAGACTTTAAATTATTTTGTTTTACTTTTATCTCAGTGTATGTTTTGCCTACATGTACCACATACATGCTTGTTGCCTATAGAGGCCAGAAGAGGGCATCAGTTCCCCGGGAACTGAAATTACATGTGGGTGGTAGGGATGACTCTTGCAGTCTTCAGTGTTGCCTGTGCATTTAAAGAAATGGCCATCTTTTCTAGACTTTTGGGAATGGTCTCAGAAATCAAATGCCTTTACTGAGTTGAGAAGAAAGAGTGTGACACTATGCATAGTGTTCAGCAGGTAGTTCCAGGAGTGAAAGGAAGAACATGTTGTCTTGGCTCAGAACTTTGGGGTTTGCAACATCCTTAACATGTGGTCCTTGGTGCTGCAAGGAATATGGTGGCAAAGGGGCATCTTGGTATCCTCAGTATCTGTGACAAGAACCTGACACAGCAGATTTTTAGACCATTGTTGAACATCTAACTGGATGCAGGAATGTACATAGTGACAAGGATGGGGCAGGGCCAACTGTGGATATATAGATAGTGTGTGTTTACAAGCATAGGGCTGGTAATGTGTACATATAAAGACTGGCTTGGTGTACCCATTTGGTTCATGGGAGCCAGCTACAGAGATTAGGCCAATTTTCTATATACAGCAACAATAGGGCTTGAATTGGTAGCACTAATGCAGGTAAATGTAGGAACTAGCTATGAATGAACACACAGTGTTGGTGAAAGTGATGGAGTGATGCAGCTGGGGTTGGTTGTGTACATCTGTGTAGCTACAAGGGTTGACTGTGAGCACAAGAGCCAATCAGTATCAAGGACAGAGTTGGTGACTCCATAGACACCTATAGACAGAGGCATCAGAGCTTACAATGCACATATTTACAGCTAGGGGACCAGATGTAGGAGTGAACATGACCGTAGGGTTTCAAGATGAGAGTTAGCACTGTCAGGAAGGCCCGTGACGACCTGAGATGGCTGCAGGCGCATGCTTAGCTGAGGGACCCTGATAAAAGGAGTCGAGGCTACCTGCCCGTGGGCACATGGCCAATGGATTAGTCACAAGTGCATGCGTCGTGGTCAACCTACGCTTGCAGTGGNTACACAGGTCATTTGTTTGTGAGTCACTGGACGCACTGGGGTCTGGTTGGGTGCCCCTGGAGGATGAATCCTTGAGAGAAGAAGAAGAGTAGAAGAGCTCAAACACCTGGAGACTGAAAAAGTGGAAAACTATGGGTTCCTTATTCCTTATTGGTAAAAGAGGTGGGGTCTATTTCTTCTGTGCTTTTGTTGGATTCCTATGTGGTGGATGGTGCTGTGATCCACCAGGCTGAACACTGCAGGGTGCACGGTAGTGAAAGCTACAGGGGCTGCACAGAAGTGACTAAGAGGGTGGTGGAGGTGCCCGGTGAAGGCTGCCGGTGTTCTCTCCAGAGCAGGCCACTGGAGACCGTGGCGATTTCTGCTACATGGCTGATACTGAGAGCCCTGGCTATCTAATTTGTTTTCAATATCTTGGTCATATTGGCCTCCCCAGTGATCTGGGTGGGAGTGAGGCTGAGGTAAGTCATGTGGGAACTGTTCTGAAAGCCTGGGGAAGCTGGCTGTTCAGCGTGCTCTACCCTTTTACTGTGAGAGGAATTTGCAAGCCAGGGAGTCCCCCCTGTGCTGGCCATTGCTAGTCGGGGGTTGGGATAATGCTGGTAAAATGACACTAATGTTATTATCCAATTTTTGAGAAGGTATTCTCAATATTTCTTTTATTGTCTTGTAATTTCTTAATTTGGCCCCAAATTGTCCTAGACTAGCTTCTTTCATTTGTGCATGGCTATGAACTTGTTCTTTGTTTGGGAGGGGGATGAAACCTGGGACTCCTTCCTTGCCTCCTTGCTGATCTTACCCCACCCAACGTTTATGAACCTAAACTCTTATGCCATCTGTTCCTTTCCATTATCACCGAGTAAGAGGTTTGTCGTGGGAAGCCCCAAGTGCCAAGAGTAGGACAATGTATTAGGAAAGTCTCCCTGCCTTAAGGCTCAATTTCTCCACTTGTCTAATGAAAATAGGGATCCAGGTTCTGCTTATCCCAGAGAGGCTGGCCTAGAGTTAGAAGATGGAGCCTTTATACCACCGAATATAGATCTAGAACTTTCCAAGATGGTGGTAAAAACTTAATTGTTGTATGATCGCCATCTCAGTCCAGATTTCATGGGGGGTGACTAAACCGCAGTCACAGGAACAAATATCTCATGACCATGGACAGCAACAGGACTCAGCACTGCTTATGTGATGAGAACTCTCAGCACCCCCACCCACGGCTGCAGAACCCTACAATGAGTTTGGAACTGAGACTGCCAAGGAGGTCAAGGGCTTACAGGTGAAAGAGATGGGGTGCATAGGTACAGGAGATCATTCAGACACCACCTGGTGTCCTTCACCCTTCTGGCTGTTGTATCTTACCACCCTCTCCACCTATAGGCAAAGAGCCCGGCAAGTTGAAGTACCAGGAACATCTACTTTAACTGTGGGATGAAGAACGTGGAGAACCTCGTGGCCAAGGAAGGCACCTGAGATTCAGCAGCACTTTTCCTGACACGCTCAAATGCAAAGAACCTCAAGGAGCTGAGAAGGTCGCCACCGACGTGATGGTGAAGAGCCCACTGGGAATCTCATGAGAATGGGAGCTGCCTAGGTCCTGTCTTCATTACTTGAGAGCTGCTTTTGTAAACTTCTCAGTTGGGAGCCCGCATACCCTAGGAGTGCCAACTCTCCTCATCATCTTATGCTGTAAACCAAAATTGGAGGCCGAGGCCTGGCAAAGGCCCATTACTCACTTTTAATGAGACAGCCAGGGAAATAAATTGGCATATGTTAACAAAATGGCTCATCAAGGTGAGTAATTATCTTCATGACTGGGGCAGTTTACCTTCAGATGAAAGAATGTGCATCTCATCCTTCCTTGGGAGCTCTTGAGAACCAGGCCAAGCAGAGCTTGACCACTAATCACAGATGTCACCACTCGGCTGTCTTGCTATTTACAATGTTTGTCGTGCCCCAAATTCCAAAGCTTTTGTGGGAACAGACTGCCAAATGATGACGGGGGAATAGAAACTTAGAGCATGTTATGGGTACAGGCCAGCCTTTCACAAGGCTTGGCTTGCTGGAGGGAGTGGTTCTGGAAGTTGCTACAAAAAGAACTTATCTTCATTTTAGTATTCCTATCTTCTTTTTCCTATGCACCAATCTCCTGCCTTACACAATAAGCACTTAATGATGTCCAGATGTGGAACTCCTAGTCCCATGTCTTTTAGCCTTCTGTCATTACAGTCAGGTAGGTCATCTGGTAAGTTACTTGAAAGCAGGGATGAAGGTGTTCCCTTCCTCTATGGACTCTGGTATTGTTTTGGGGATGCAGAAGATTATACTACAGAGCAAGCTGCCTTCAGGTCTCAATACCATGAAGCATTCCAGAAGACACAGGAGCACATGGCTAATTTGTTTCCCCCTGTAGATGTTGACGAGTGAGATTCTCAAGTCTAATTTACAGTTTCGCTCCAAGTCCCAGCATGCTTTATACATAATTCCACTCTTCATGCCCCCTTGATTCTCTTTCATTTTTCCTCCCTCGTTGCTTGATGAGCTCCATGAGGGCAGACCTGTCTATCTTGAGTTCTGTTCTAGCTCCATTCTGTGTCCATCATGAACCTATCACTTGGTTACAGAATAATGCAGGTCTTGCAACTTTTGCATCCTTCTGTGCTACTTAAAGGATATCTGAACAAAGTGGGGATAATCTATAGCTACCCACGCAATTCACACTACATCTGAGTGAAACACTCGAGAAATAGTACCATTTCATTACAATCAAGTTATAGTCCAAGTGGATTGAGTTGATTGGACCTCTGGCTGTGTGTGTGCTATAATAAGATTCATATTAATGGTGATGGGAAATATCCAAATGGTTTTATGGAACCATTTTCAGTTCAATTCAAACTAGGAGGAAGGCTCTGCTATGGTTGAAATTCTCAAAGGGGAGGTTGGCAAGAATTTTAAAGATTCCTTAGCAAAGTTATGGTGGGAAGGTGGTTTAAAATTTCCAATTCTGTTAGTACCTCTTTGCCTGGATGCAGAAAGCAGGTAGTTGCTGTGGTGACTGGGGGAGTTGGGGCTCATGTTATAACTGATCATATTGAAAGGGTCCCAGATGTGGCCAAGGTGATGATGAGGCTCACACCTGGATAATAATTAAATAACTCTTCCAGAAACCATTTTTGTTTTGTATACAAATGTGTCTGATTATGACTTCTTCAGATATATTCATTGAGGTCCTGAGATTTCCTGGAAGTAGTTTAGACTTGGCAAGTTTCTAATCATAAATAAGCCATCATCTCAAGGGCATAATTGGATCATGATGCCTAGATAAAAGGTTCCAAGGGAGGTACCACTGCCAGGTACATGTGGGGCCTCTCTTGGCCTTGAGAGCGGGGGCAGTGAATTTGTTTTCCTGACTGTACTGGAATCTTCCCCAGGACACTCACCGTTTCTGTCAATGGCAAAAGGCACATCTGTTGTGACAATTTCATAGTTGCAAATCTGGCTGTACTGGGGGGAGCAGTCCTCATCAATGGCTTCGACCTGCAGGATGCTGTCATAGATCTTGCCCTCTGTGACGATGGCCTTATAGGCTGGCTCTTTGAAGGTGGGAGCAAACTCATTGACATCCTTCACCTGGATGTGGACCACAGCCCTGGAGCACAAATCAGAAAGGAGAAATGATGGTAAAGAAGGAATCATACCACGTGTTGTGGGACAGGACATTGGCCCAACCCAAGGTCATGTGACTGCAGAGGCCTCAAGGCTCTCAATCAGAGTGGTGGGTACATGAGCGCCTCTGTCTTCCCTCCCTCTGGGAACCAACCATCTACTTGCTCTTGCCTTGATGCTGAGCAACTCTGCCCTAGAGAATCCTCCCCATTCAGTATCATTCCCTATTGGCTACTTCAGGCTCCATATTCCCTCGCCATCTTCTCCCTTTTCCCTATTCCCTTCATCTATTCATGCAACCCCCCACTCAGCAAGAAGTCAAACAGCTCTTCCATTGTGCTATGCTTTGAGCCAATTCCACGTGGAGAGAGCAGAGTTGACTCATGGTGAGGCATATGTGACAGAGAGAAATGAAGAGCTTTAGACTGGCTATGAGCCGAGGGTTGGGCTTAGAGAATGCTTCCTGGAGGATCAGTGCTTTCACTTGGTCTTGGATGTGGCCTCGGAGTCTCTTCCAAAGAAAAGCAGATACAATTTTCCCAGGATAGAAACCAGCTTGTGCAAATGCTCTGGGGGCACTCAGCATCACCTCGGCCACATTTGGGTCTTTTTCTAATATGACCTGTTATAACACCAGCCCCCTCCTCCACCACCAATCACCAGCTCCTAGTCAAAGTGAGGCTAATGGAATTGGGAGTTTTAAACCACTTTCTAGCCATACCTTTGCTGTGAGCCCTAGATGGATGTATTTAAAGAACAGTTTATAAGTAGAATAAATGGAGGTGGGTAGCCCAGAGTGGAAGGGGGAGATGGAGCTCACTTGTGTGACTTCTTCCAGGCTGCCTCCCGGGGCCCCACACCGCAGTCATAGGCCTGGATGATGAACGTGTACTCCTTCTGTAGCTCACAGTCGATGGGACTCTTGGCACGGAGCCGGCCTTCTCCAGATGTCTTATTGAGCACCACAGCCTCAAAGGGCAGCTCCTGCCCATGGATCTTGAATGCACAGATTTCCCCTGCAGAAGAGAGTATAGTGAGGATGAGTGTCGGTAATCTCCAGGCTGAAGACAGTGCCTCTGCTGGGCCAGATTCACAAGCCCCAAACTTCTACCTAATTTCCTCCATACACTCAGAATCCTCTCAACTATCTCTCTAGAGATCAGCCCTACAAGTTCATTTCATCAAGAAAAAAAATGGAAGTGTTACGTGCATGGGGATGTCACCGAGCAGGTGCTTGTATCGTCTTTGTATGAGGAGTGATTTTTCCCAGTTTCTTAACCTCCCTGGAAGATTTTCCCTTGCTTTGTGCCCAGTATAGGATTAAGCAACTTGCTAACAGTTGAAATACAAAGGAACATTGATAGAAAGAATAGAAGGCCAGAGATCTGCCCAGCCTATTGGCTTGTGACAACACCGTAAATGCTTGAAAGTATGTTCCGTGGGCTGGCAGCATTGGTGATGGGAAGATGCTTAGGAACAGGGTCCCAGGTCCTGCCAGACCTGTGCCAAAGCCTTCATTCATCTTAAATACGAGCACTGCTTTTCTGGGTCCTTCACTCTGGTTTACACACAGCATATTGCTGCAGCTGAACCCCCCTCTTCCCTCCTCCAGCCTCCATTATGTCTCTCTACCCCCTCTCACAGTGGGGGTTGGCAATTTTCTCTTTTGAAACAGTGGGAGTGAGTCTCTGTGAGTCCAAGATTCCCCATGGAGCTTGAACAGCTAACTTCTTAAAGAGCAGACATGTTGTGAAATTAATACATTTTGTCCCTTCAGCTGGGTTAATGTCTATTATAACTGTTTCTCGGGTCTTGGCATTAAAATTATAAGATCACAAGGATCTCTTTTCCCCCCTCTGTTTGTGAATATTTATTTCTTCAACTCTGACTATAAAACAGGCCCTGTAGTAAATGTTTTGAGATGTGCTGAAAATTTGAGACGTGTCCTCTTATGGTATTGAGAGCACTTGTAGACGTCAGGGGACGGTGCCCAGCTGTCCAGAGGCCACTTACAGCACATAGGGGTATGCTAGCAATTGAGACAGGTAGGGAATCCCAACTGAAGGCTACTGAAGTATGGAACAAATATATTTGGGTTCAAACTTCAAGTGTGCTACGTAGAAATGACAGGTTTAAGGCAAGTGATAGTGCTTCTCTGGGTTTTAGGTGTGTCATCAGTAAGGTGGTTCAGGGGATGATGTCAGAGAGGATATCTATTCTGAGATGCCTCACCCTTGGTCTGACATTGCTTTAGGTACACGCCTGGACCAGGGAGAGGCATGTGAACTGCCTGGGACGTGCCTAGGAGAATTTGCTCTCAGGGTGACAGAGGCACTGGCTTGTCTCACTCTAGCCCAGACTCTGTCCAGCTGTTGACAGGCATTGACAGTTCGAGGCAAAGGAGTAATGTAATGGATTGCATGCCTGCTTTGGGCAATGACCTTTGTATCTAGGCAATCTTATTTGACCTTCATGACAAACTGACAAGGCAACTGTTCTATGCAAGTTTATGCAAATCATTATTGTCCTTTTCTTGTTGAGACTGGGTCCTACTATATGGTCTGGAACTCACAATCCTCCTACCCTAGCCTCCTAAATGTGATATTATAGGCCTTCATGACTCAAACTTCTATGAATTACAAAAAGAAATAGGAGGAGGGAGAAGAGGAGGAAGGAGAAAATATGGAGGAGGTAGAAGAGAAGGAGGAAGGAGGAGAGGGGAGAAGAGGATGAGGGAGAGGAGGAGAGAGAGGAGGAAGATAAGGTTACTTGCTCAATGTCAGCAGGTATGGCTGACTTGTAAATCCACATGTGTTCTACTATACCACTCTATCTCCAAAGAATACTAAGATGTCCAAAGAGCCCCCCAGGGATGCTTCTGGGAATGATTCATATTCTAATCCAAGTGTGGCTGGGCCGAGTCCTGCATTTTCCATAGAGGTAGCATGCCCTGATCTTTTTCTAACAATGTTTGCTACGATGTTCAATCAATACCAATCTTACCCGTGGGCTTCTGCTTTTCTTACTAGTTTTTTGATCTTCAATTTCATTATGAACATTCCACTTTGACTACCTCCCTTCCTGGTTATTTCTCAAATATAGATATACAGTAATGGGTAAAATGGGTTGGGGGGCAGGTTCTAACAGGAACATAGGCTTCCATTAACTGCTGCTGTCCAAGGTACATTGGGTACCTCAGCATGGCCCATTTTGAAAAGGGTAACTCTGTAGCCTTTAGGGTAGAAGAACAGGTTTTAATCTGATCCTTGAGTTTAATTTCTGCTCTGAATTAACTAGTGTGCCATGTGACTCTATCCCAAGATCAAGACCTCTGTGACAATGTTATCAATGTACTCAAACTGGTTGTGGAGCATTCTCTGGAGTGCCCAAACACCATCATGATTATAAGGCTAATCAGACCATTTCATTCTGAAGAGCCAACCTAGACCTAAAATAGATGAGGGTAATTTTCTGCTGGGAACATCTGATCACAACCAAAGTAGTTCTCAAGACTCAGCAATCCTTAAGAAGCAAAAAGGGAGAGGGAGGGAAAGGACACGGAGGCGACCCAGGAGAAGTAAACTTTTGGGTCATGCATTTCCATCTTGCTTAGTTCAGTGTAATTCAGTGACACTAGCATTTTGGAGGACCAACTGTTATAATTTTGATATGAAGTGGCCCCACCCTCCCAAGACTCATTCATCACAGGCTTGATTCCCCAAGCAGCAGTTGTCAGAGGTGTGGTCATAACCTGGTGGAGGGATTGACGGTCTACTGATGAGTTCATCACTGAATGGGCTGTTAAAAGCTGGAATCTAGCTGCATATATAGGTCAGCGGGAGCCTTCCTTTTTTCCTCTTGTCTTTCCTGGCTGTCATAAGAACAGCTTTGTTCTACCTGGTGTCCCCCACTGTGATTCTCAGTCTCACCTCAGACCTAAGGCAATAGGGCTAAGGGACCACACAGCCTCACCTGTAGGAGGATGAAGCACTTAAAAACAAATCAGACTGAATTGTCTGCAAATAAAAACATCACTATCAAAATCTTGCTTTCCAACATGCTTTGTGTGTGTGTGTGTGTGTGTGTGTGTGTGTGGAAACAGTGTGTGAGCATCAGGTTGGCAGTCAGCTGAGATTACTGAGTCTCTGGGTGCCAGCCCCTTCCCACAGTCGCTGAAGGTTAATAAACTCAGCTTTATAGGAGCCTGACCAGAAGGAACAGTCATAGTTCCGAGGTAGGATGTTCTGGCTCCTACCCCTCAAGCTTCTGTCTGTGGTGCACTATTGCCTTCTTTTCAGCAGGAAGGCACTCCCCAGACTCAGCAGAAATTGGTATTGCTGTCTCTCTGGCTCTGTCAAAAGTTTCCAAGAAAAATGTCTTTAAATTGATTTCCTTTATTTTTTTAAAGATTTATCTTATGCTTGTGACTCTTTTGCCTGCATGCATGTATGCCTAGTATTCACAGAACTCAGAAGAGGGCATCTGATCCCTGAAACAGGAATTACAGATGATTGTGAGCTGTCATGTGAGTATGGGGGATCAAATTTGGTCCTCTGCAAAAACAAGTGCACTAAACTGCTGAGCCATCTCTCCAGTCCTCTAAACTTCTTTTCAAAGAATATTTTTGAAAGCACAACTCTTATCCTTGAACAAAGGTTTGTGTGGATTCCATCTTCCAGATGAGGAAACTGAGTCTGGGAGAGGTCAAAGGACTCCTCTAGGGTCACCTTGACAATGAGGAATGAAACGTACACCTGTGCATTTAGTCCCAGACCCATCAGTCCACGCATGGCACTCATTACCCTGTCACTGGGATGCTCCAGCACAGAGCTTCCCTAGGGCAGTCTGTAGAGATTCCAAGGCTCTTCGTAGGGTACCACAAGGGCGTGGCGACATCCTCTTACCACTAAGATGCTATCTGGCTTTTCACTAGGCTGAGTTTTGTGCTGCTGATTAAAAGCAATGACAAATAAAGATGTGGGAGGCTGAGTAGTGCCTGGCTGCCTTTGCACCATAGCATCCTCACAGTTAAAAAATGAAGTTAATATCAGCAGAGAATGACTTTAGTTCCTAAGTAAATGGTATCAATTTTATGGAATTTATTCGTCTAAACCCTCGGATTCATACGTTCTTCTTGGTCCTGTTGTTTTGAGACAGGGTTTCATCATACTGCCCTGGCTAAGCTAATGTGTGATTCTCCTGCCTAAGCCTGCTGAGTGCTGGAATTGCACACGACTTTGTGTCCTTTGGTGTTCCATGTGACAAAATTGGAAGTGCAGTTGAATCCCTGGCACAGCAGGTGTGGTGTCTGAAAGGGGGTGAGAAAGGGAAGTTGCAAGCTGGGCAGGGACTTTCCAGAGGTCCTTTTTCCCTTGATGGGATGGTAGACAAACACAGGGTCCATGAAATGGAAATGTTTGTTGGCGATGTTAAAATCTGAGCTTTTGGTCTTTGAAAACTTGTGTCTGCTGTAGTTAGCTTATCAATCTTAGACAATGGTAACCGATATGACCTGTGATACCATAATGAAAGCTTTCCAATTTTGAAAGATTCCCACTTAACAGGATATATGATGTCTATAAATGACCAATGCAGAATATCACATGGTTATACATGGTAAAAATTTAAAGTACAAGACAGATCAATGACTTTTTGTTGTTTGTTTTGTTTTGTTTGCTTGTTTTTCAAGACAGAACTTCTCTGTCTAACATCCCTGGTTGTCCTGGAATTTGCTCTGTAGACAAGGCTGGCCTCTAACTTAGAGATCCACCTGCCTCTGCCTCCTGAGTTCTGGTATTCAAGGCATGCACCCCTGTTGCCTGGCTCAGATCTATAGCTTTTAAAGTAACAGTGTGCACTGGACCGAGTGACTGGGTTTCTCTAATTTCTTATTAGAAACCCAACCTCAGAATAATCAACTTAGAAGCGGATATCTTTGGGAGTCAATTGTTCCCCGTGTGTCTTCAGGTCTTGTGTAAGGTTCTGGGGGGAACGTCTGCAAGCTGATCACTGGTTTTGCCCTTAATACCATGACTTGCTTTTACGGATAAACTCCAGGGAGACTTCCTGCCTCTTCTGCTGTGAGCACTTACAGTGAGAAGGTGCCACTTAGGAAGAAATAGTCCCTCGGAAGACAGCAAGTCTTCCAGCGTTTAGATCTTATTAGACTTACCAACCTCCATAGCTGTGAGAAATACGTTTTCACTGTTTTTAAAATTCCAGCCTGTGGTATTTTGTTGTAGAATCCTGTATGGACAATGATACCTTGTATAATAAGTACATCAATTTAATTTCACTTTCTATATTTGTTTCATAAGAAACTACAAAAGGACTTCAGATGTATGTAAACAAAAATATCTGATGGTATCAAAAAAGATAATTAAAGTACTTCCTACTTTTTTGCTGCATAATTCACTTTTCTAATTGTTATATTTTCTTCACCTATTCCATCTGAAAGAACCCAACAGTGTACATGGAAGGCAGCACCAGACTGAAGGCTCTAGATACTTCTATTGAGCTAGACATTAGATTGAAAAATGTTGGCAAGGCTTTTTATTATAAAATTGCTTTGGAAAATATATTTGTCAAACCTTGTTATTTATGGCAACATGCAATGAGTTTATTATTGCTGTTTTACAAGAATGACTGCACATTTGAAAGTGTCTCAGGTTTAGTTTCTAATTAAATAAATATTGATGAATGGCCCACATAAGGAAAAGTGCTTGAGGGAACTTTCTAGTGTTTGAGAACATAAAGAGGTCACGAGAACAAAATTCTTGGGAACTGCTGTTCTTACCATTTCCCAGATGTAGCTGTCACATAGTTTGTGGGGTCATAGCCTGCTCCTGGTGTGTAACTATGACCCTGAGCCCTGCAGAGAACTCATGGACTTAGTTTGTTTGCCTCTCACATGTGGGTCATTGCAGAAGTGTCCAGGCAGAATTTTATATATCTATACAGTAAAGTGCTGGGGTAAAGAAATATCATTCTGCTTCCTGTAAATCGAGGGACAGCCAGGCTGGGTTGAAGCCTTAGCTCTGTGGCTGATGGCTTTTGTGGTCCTGCATGCGTCACTTTCTCTCTGCTTCCTCATCTCTAACACGAGGTCCCAATTAGTGGTAGTGACATCACAGGGTTGTTGGAGGGTTAAGTGACTTGATATATGTGAAACATTTCATGTCTGACCCAGAGGAAGTGTTAATGCTTTCTGTGACCTCTGTCATTATATTAAACAAAATGTACAGGCTTCTGGCGAAGTCCCTCTTTCTGCTAGAAAAGCAAAGAGAGTGAATGGGCAGCTCATTTAGCCATCAGAAATAATTCCAGTGTATGTCGTACATGTCATCAAAACAACCTGGCAAAGGAAAGCATCCTGCATCAATTGGTTGTAACTCATACAACCCCCTGCCCTGCCCAAATGTCACTACTCAGTGACAGTACCTTGGAATTTACCTGGCATCAGTACTGTGCCATAGGGGAGGGGAAGCTTGGAGTGGAGTTGGAAAAGATTTGTTTGACTATTTTTGCTTATCAGAGTGACTGGGATTTGCTAACAGCCTTTTTGGATACAGTTAGGGAAACTGAATATGTTATCCTGAGCAGACCCAACCATTCCTGCATCTCCAAGAATCATCCCATCCTACTGGCTGCACCGTCCCTTGAGAAACCACACCACAAACATGATGAGAGTTGTAGAGCAAACATCGTCCAGGTCAAGACTTGCAGTAGAGGGAAAGATGGGTCTTGGGGCCCACCTCCTCCAGACTGGGGAGGTGCCCCTAGAGTTGGGCAACTGGCTGTCAGCTACACACTCTGTCCTCCCTAACACCCACTTGGCACTGAGTTGGCACTGACTGCACAACAGTCCAAGGGTTGAGCACAGGCTTTCGAGTATACTTTTACAGTCACTGTGAGTATAATACAACAGGAAAGGACAGATGCTAATTACATCCTGGGTAATCATGCTCAGAATATCAAGTTAGAGCTGAATTTAGGAATAAGCTTATACTCAAATAAATTGACTTGAAGCCCTTCTACTTCAGATTAAAAATTTATGATCACCCAGGAGTAGAAAGTTAAAGGGGAAGCTGTATGGGGTTGTCACTGTGGGTGCCTCCTCCAAGGCTGGGGAGAAGGGAGGGAGTTGTTTAGACGCACCAGGCACTGGGTTCTTTCTCGGCTCTCCCTTGCTAAATGACCTCAAGTGCTTCCTAGGTTACTCTTCTTTAAAGATGGGAGTACCAATCATGCCTAATCTTAAAAGTCCCACGAGGCTGAGGCTACAATGCCACACTCATTGTGCAACTGAGGAAGTATGAAGGTCACTCGGCTTTTTAGTACAATTACAGAAAATTCTGCCTTCTGGCTGCAGGCACTTAGATTAGATGCATATTGTCACCTTGCCTCAATTCCCAGTAGAAGCCAGAACAGAGCAGGTGGTTGGTTGCCACAGATTATAGCTCTCTTTCTGCTTAGATCTAAGCAAAGCAAAAATATATTCTTTGATTTGAAAAGACATTTTCCTAAAGTTTTGTGCTGAGCTCGAAGCCACACCCTCTTTTTTCTCTCTCTGTTTTCTTGGGGAAGCATCACAAAGCACAGCTACACATTTCAGAGAAACTGAAGACAGAGCATTTTCCCTCCTTAGCAGCGTCTGTTGAATAAATAAAGGATGCAATAGCTTCTATGTATTCTGGAGACATGGAAAGGTCCCACAGCTCAGACGGCCATTATTAGGTCAAGCCAAACCTGAGCAGAGGTTGAGCGATCATTTGGTCTGCCTCGCGCCCAGTGATTCTGCC
The DNA here is from genome assembly GCA_001685075.1 of Bramus lutescens. Classification (NCBI taxonomy): domain Eukaryota; kingdom Metazoa; phylum Chordata; class Mammalia; order Rodentia; family Cricetidae; genus Bramus; species Bramus lutescens. The sequence continues at coordinate 68,581 of LOEQ01007124.1, read as the reverse complement.
ATTGAAGGACTTCCAGTGCATAATCTTACGAGAAACCATTCCCGGGTAAAAAGAACACAGCCTGACATGAACGAGTGGTAATGATTCCTAGAGATCATGGCTGCTCACATCTGTTGGGTGTTCACTGTGGGGCAGGGTCTTAGGAACACGGTGGGAACAGTCTCCATTTCCATGCGTTGACCTGCCTGGCTGGAGATAAGAGGCTTGGAAGAAATAGAAGTCAGTCTATCTCTGTAGACAGAGGAGGCAGATAGGCAGGAAAAGTTTCCCTGCAGTGCCTGCAGCCAAAGAAAGCATCAGCACTTTGTGTGTGTGTGTGTGTGTGTGTGTGTGTGTGTGTGTGCGTGTGTGTGCATGCATGTATACTCTAGGATCACAGGTGAGAAGGAGTTCATCTCATCTCAAATATGTTCAGACATGGTTGCCTTGTGTCACGGAACTACCTCAAAGGATGCTGCGGCTGAAGAAAAGGAGTTTCAGCCTAAGCAGCTTTGTGGACACAGAATCCTTCCCTGAGGTCCCAGGCATGTCTCTATAACATGCTTCAGGGGTTCTATTCCAAGGCATTGCAAGTATACTTGAGGCAGGTAAGCCTAGTCTCAAACTCTGACTTGTCATTTTTAGACCCTCAGAAGCAGTCCTCCTTACCTTCATTTCCTACCTGTGTAAGGGAAATAAAACTGCCTTCCGCCTATCAAACACCACATTATAATTAAAACTCCTTCTGTCTTTTAAGCTAAGAACTAGCGAGTAATGGCAGGACCTGGATTCAATGCTTTGTGGGAATCGAATTTAATCCCCAAGGCAGTTGTCACTTTCTGGCTTCGGAAAGGCAGCAGAAGGTGACAACAAAACAGACACAGGCCCTTCTCCAGTTTCACCACGTGCTCTTAGCGGCATCGTGCGCGCACTGCTTTTCGTTGCCTTCCTGGGATCCAGAGGGCGCACCAGTCCAGCCAGGTGTCACAGAGCACAGACAACAGACAGAACAATGAAATCACACTGAATGGGATAGTGACTAGGCTTGCAATGGTTGCATTCTTGATATCTGCCAAAAGATTTTTAAACCTAATAAGTATCTCAAAAAAGAAGTGTAGTCTAGGGGCCCAATCACAAAACTGGGAAAACTATTTTTCCACTGTCAAGCCAGAATGGATCATGTTGAGTAAGGTGGGGAGTCTTGCTATAAGAAATTGATTCCATTTGTATGCAGCACACGGTCAATAGCTAAGCTAGACCTAAGCCAAGACTGTGGTTAGAGTCTGTCTATTTCAACTCTCACTTGCCATTTAGGAAAATGAGTAACAGATGCCTAGGTACCTTGGAGGGTGAGAAGTTACGTACAAATATAAAGGTCCTTAATTATTTTCTGGATTTTCCTCATACCCTCTTGGGTAGTGTCTTTCTCCCATGGGAGGGAGTCTTAGCAGCTGCAAGAGGCTTCTAGAGCCCGGAACTCTGATCTTCCCCTCCAGGGTCTGACAACTGGGTTTTCAAAACAGAAGCTAAACATGAAACAAGATCACTGATCACGAGAGGTGTCTGGGGCCAGCAGGCACCAGTGAGATCTCAAGATACCAGGACTGACAATTATAGAGGAAGATTTAGAGTACAGACAGAGCTGTTCAGAATTGTGCTTGAGGAATCAAATCATTTTCTTTTAAGATTTTTTATTTTAGTTTACATGTATGGGTGTTTTTCCTACATGAACTTGTGTGATACACACACATGCAGTGCCGAAGAAGGTTAAAGGGGGCATCATGTCCACTGGACTGGAGTTATAGATCGTAGGTGTGAGCTACCACATGGGAGTGCTGGGAACTGAACACATGTCCGCTGGAAGAGCAGCGTTCTTTACCCCGAGCCATCTCTCCAGTCCCAAGAATATCTTCTTCTATGGCTTTTTACATCTCCTGGTCTAATGTAAAAGAGAGAGGCCCAGGACACTCTGTGTACACTCTCGTAGATATGGAGGCTACTTCCTACCTTACTCCTGAACATGGGCTCACTCTAATCAAGGAAATAGATTTTGTATTTTATTCAATTATTTTTAAGTTTAAAATTAAGAGCAGATATTTCACTTGTGGGAAACTTAAAGTATGTGATTAACATTTTTGGAAAACAAATTATACAAAACCAAAATGCCAATCAAATAGTTCTTATGAAAATTTAGTGTCAAAATTAAGATATTTTATAAGGATAAATGTAGTGATAAGGGGAGCGGCGGGCCTGCTTTTCATCCTGCCCAGTACCCCACACAGCTAGCTTTACACCCAAAATAACAACACAGAAATTGTATTCATTTAAACACTGCCCGGCCCATTATATCTAGCCTCTTCTTGGCTAACTCTCNTTTATTAACCAATGAAAGTAACACATAGACAGATGACCCTCCTACATCAGATAAAGCCTTTTTAAATGAATACTATCCAGGCAGGTGTTGCATATCTGTAGTCTGAGTCAGGAGGACCATCTGTGGAAGGCTAGCCTGGGATACACAGTGAGACCCTATTGCAGTGAAATTGGGTGGGATAAAATAAGATGTTGATACAATAGTAAATTTTATAAGTTCAATAATATGTCTTAATTCACCTGTGTCTTAGCTACTTTTCTATTACTGTGATGAAGCACCATGCCCAAGACAGCTTATAAAATAAAACATTAAATTTGGTTTACTTCACAAGTCTTCCTTTTGAAACCTCAAATCCCACCCCTAGAACCCACTTCCCCCATACATCCTAATCCTTTCCAAACAGTTCTGCCAACTGGATACCAAGTATTCAAGCATTTGAGCCAATCAGGTTCATTCTCATTCAAACTGCCACAACCCGTTTCTTTTTTTTTTGTTTTTACTTTTTATCTCTGTGTTATAGTTACTAGAAAATAAACAGTTATGTCAGTGGCTAGGGTCAGGATTCAGTTGGACAGCTCTATGATACATAATTAATAGCTCATATCATCAAAGGTCAATTTTCCCATAGAAATAAATTAAACTCAGAAAGGATGCATCCTACAATAACTAAACTTATTATTTTATGTTGGTGTTAAGTTTTCAGACATTGTTCATAGCATTTAGGATAAAGCTGCCTTTTAGAATAATGGCCTATTTGACCTTCTGCAGAGGAAGAAAAAGCACACCAAATTACAGTTCCCAAAGTGCTCACTGCCAGGCCTTGAGTTAGCATGGCCTCTTCAAGACGGTTTGCAGAGAACTGGTATAGAGAGGATAGTATTTTAAAGCCTTAATGACATCAAGAGTAAAGTAACAGCATATTGGTCACTTGTAGGTATCGGATGTCTATGTTGAGAAATGGCTTTTACTGCTCTCAGCTAAGGTGCAAGCATGTTAGCCAGAGGAGTCTAGTTTATAATTCACATGGAGCCTTCAGAATTAGCCACTATAATTATTCCTTTAAAAACTATAAAACCAATAAGTTTAATGCTATTACACTAGAATTAGCTTGTCAATAAAATAAATATGCTTTGCAGATCAAGTTATACTCTGATGGTATTTTGATTGCCCCATTTCTAACTAGAACAACAGGGTCATGCAAACTGTCATATGTATTCCATTGTTAACTGATACAAGGTCAGAAGCTAACAAGGGATCTGGGGAATTTAGTGTGATGTGGATGAGTAAATGAACACATGGACCATTTCCCCATAACATCATAAATCTGCAAAAATGGTTTAGCAGGGTGGAAAAGGATGAGCATTTGGTGCCGGAGAATTGTCTGTATTCTGTCAATCATGTTTTAAATAAACACTGAT
>LOEQ01007124.1:45088-57978 GCA_001685075.1 Bramus lutescens | reverse complement strand
TCCCCACAGTCAAAGCAAGAACTACTGGACTGATAACAAGAGCCTAGGTGGCTGGCTAATTCTTCATTTCCCTGTCAGCAATACAGTCTGCAAACTCCCACTGAAGGCATGCAGATTAAAATGTTAAATCAAACTCGGAAGAGAAATTTGGAAATCAATTCCAGATTCCTGCAGAAAAGGCCATGGAGGATAATGAAGAGAGAACTTCCAGCTTCAGCTGTTTCATTTTCTAATCTGAGAGCAAAATAAAACTGCTGTTTTCCAAAAATTTGGCTGGTGCAGGAATAAATGGCTGCAAGCCATGTGCCCTGGCTTTCCCAGTTCCCAGTCAGGGGCAGGCACTTCTGCAAGACAGCCTATCAGCACACTGACTCCCAGTGTCTCTCTTATTTCCTTTTACTGCACCTTGGACCTTTTTGTTGTTGTTGTTGTTGTTGTTTTAACCCCTGGCAATAGAAATCCAATACAAATGTAAATAGATTGACTGCTTCTAAGTTTATAGTAAATAACTTGAAAGAGCTGTAAATTACGGTGTCTGGAGCTTCTGATGCCTCCTTAGCTAGAACCCACTGCAGCAGAGCCAAGGTCCCACTTTGACTGTTTCTCCCTGTATCAGAGGCGCCGTGATAACACTCTGATTAGCCTACTGGGACTCCCACAGACCCTGCAATGTGTACAGGATGCTTCACTTCCTAGCTAGGCCAAGGCAAGACAAATTCTGACTGATCTCCCTGTAGCCACTTCTCGACCACTTCTTCCTTTCCCTGCAAAAGAGCTGTGCACGGTTCACTTTTTAAGCAACCTAGAAGTGAGTTAGCATTCCTCCTTCCCTGGTCTTAGTAGATGGTCTGCAGCCCCCAGCAGGAACGGTCACGTGAGTATACCTCCAAACTCCTGAATATCCCAGAAAAATAAAACCGGCAGTCATTTCTGTACTGCTTCAAAAATGCCTCTGACTTTATCGCTTGGGAAGCCTGCATTGCCTGCTTCCTCACAGAGTTAGTAGCAGTACTTTTGCATCCTGCTCCTGCTAGGAAAATAGTATCCACTCAGAATGTCCAGCATGAGGTTAGGATCCAATCACTTCATTTGTCAGTTCTCAGAGCCCATCGCCCCAGGCTCGGGATATTAGGAGTAATTAACCAGCGCCTTCATGCACTGAACCCTGCAGAGGAGGCAAAAGAAGTGTTTCCACCCCTGTCCTTCAAGCTGACATCTCCTTAGGAAGAGGAGCTGGATTCTCAGATCACCCCAGAGATGAAAAAATGTGTTTCCTGACCACCTGATCGCCAGAAACCTAACGATGCCCTCAACTGGGGCGAAGAGTTGAATCCTCTTCCTTCTCTCTTTAGAGACTACAACCGCCCCCCTCTCCTGCAGAGCACAGGAAGATATATTTGAATGCTTAGCGTCTGTGAGTTTGCACAAAGAACTGCCTGTAGTGTTTTTTTTTTTCTTTCACCTCGCCTCTTCCAGGAGAGAGGTTATTTTGAGGGTTACTGCTGTGGTTTGGGTGTTTAAACCAAATCCCCAGTTGATGGTGTTAAAGACAGTACCTATGGGAAATGACTAGGTTATGAAGACAGAGTTCTTGTGGATGGAATTAGTGTCCCCAGGAAAGAGGCTCAGGGGGTTTGTTTGTCTCTTACACTGTACAAGGACACAGGAAAAAAAAAAAGACTTTCCCAGAACGTGACCACGCTGGTACCTGGATCTGGCCCAAATTTAGAACTGGGAGGAAGAAAGAAGTGTTTATTCTTTAGAAGCTACCCAGTTCTGCTATGTGTCTAGTTCATGTTCCAACACAAACCTTAACATCGTAGACAATTATCTCACTAATGTAAGTCCAGAAAGAAATGAGGGAGGGCATGGCTGGAAGACAAAACGTAGGTGCTGCCTGAAGGGGAAGGAACTGACTTCCATGATCAATCATACCGATTCCCTGGGTGATCAGCTGCTCTTAGCATCAAATGTCCAGACATCTGAGGAAATGGTGAGTACACTCTCACTATACATCCTGTTGTCCAGTACGTGCACTACGTGAGGAGTCCTCAGGGACTAAGAACAAAAATAACCTGCCCTTTAGGAGCTGGCCTCATGGAGAAGAGAAGTGAATGAGTATGCAATAGAAAGTGTGACTTCATTAATGTTAGGGTTGTGCATTCAATAGTCCAGTCTCAAGAACTACAGGACAATCCATTCCCCTTGTACCAGGACTTAAAAGCCTGGTATTTTTCTTACGATAATGTTTAGGAGACTCATGCAGACCTCAGACCAGAAAATGCATCCTGCTTTCCAGCTGCTAAAGTTACAACTGTACTTCCCCTTCAGCTGTATATCAGGCTCATCTGGGGTCCATGGAGGAAGAGAGGGAAGAGGAGACCCTAGGAGGATGCCCCTAGGTCCAGACACAGAGTGAGCGGTGTCATCTTTGTCCTCATGGTGACTTTGTCTGTGCAGTTTGGAGTATCCTTGTTAAGACAGTGAGGAAATGAATAATTAGTGCTGTCCACGGAAGGAANGAGAGAGAGAGAGAGAGAGAGAGAGAGAGAGAGAGAGAGAGAGAGAACAATTCAGAATGACCCTGTCTTGGGAGCGCAGTGATGCCGAAATCTGATGCTTTTTGTTTGAAAATGGAATGGTGGAATGGTAAATGCTGGCTTTGTTTCTACCTCTGGAAACCATTCAGTGCTACAGGAGGAAGAGGTCATCTTTCCCTGAAGTCTGAGCACAACTTATTCTAAGAATAAGGAGCGCCAGAGCTCAGGGTTCCAGCGCGGTCATCTCTTCCATTCTCCAGGTTGGAGTGCCACTCTGGTCATGTTTGCAGGCATGCTCTGCTCCTCACAGTGGCTGTGACATGCACTCACTGTTCTTCTCATCACTGTATCCATTTCGGGATGGTTGTTTGATTTCTTAATGGCAAGGCTTTAATATGCTAGATGGTACTGTAAGTTTCTAAGACAACCCATGTTTCCAAGCATCCTGGGAGCAACCTTCCCAGAGCATCTTTGTGAGGCACTTCAGGGAAGGTGATCAAATGGCCATCTCCCCTGCACATTGGCGGAAGGCTTGAGTTCTGGGGGATCATATGCAACTCAGCCCCTCACTTCCCTCTAGATCAGAGCATCATTATACAGGGGAATTGTAATACGTCACCATTAGCGATATTAAATCCCTTAAAGTCATGAAGGCAGTAAAATGTGCAGGCAAGTTTCTCCAATCTTCTCCATATAGCTCTTCATTCTTTTTGCCGGTAAGTTTGTTCTTATAAATTTTTAACAAGCACACATAATTTGCTTTAACAAGCACAAATAAGATGCAATGGCTACAGAATGTTCCCTGAGCTACCTATGTTCACAGGCATCTCTTTTAACCACTGGGTTATTATTTCTTCCAAATAAATGCCCTGCTGATATGGTAGGCATAGGGGATGGAGGCATAAAGTCAGAGACCAAGCATGTCTGTGAGGGAGAGATGCACCAGGAAGCTTCCATCTTTGGTGCTCTACCACAAAAGCAGGTGCATTAAGCACTGTGGGGATGGATAAGGAGAAGGCAGGGGGGTCTGCATAAAATGACATCTCACTGGGAAGGTGGGGAATGTGCTACAGACAAACATAGGCAGGGGCTAAGTCTCTCGAACTATGACAGCATCTGCTGCTGGGGAGAGCTCTGAGAAGCCAGCAAAGCAAAAGCAGAGGTGACTCTGGAGATAACCCCAGCAGGGCGGTGATGGCCAGGTAGAGATGCTTGGAATAGCTGGACAAAAAGCATGGATTTCATCCTGGAGGCTGGAGAAGCTTTGCAACTGAGGACTAACACAAGTGTGGACAAGTAGGTAGAGCTCTGGTTAGCTAAGACTCTGCTATGCTCTTTAGCTCTGGGACTGGGGACTGGTCAGGTCTGGGGTGAATCTTCTCCATATTCACCCAAAGCTGTGAGAGTGGCCCTGCCCCTCCCTCCATGTTCCCCACTTTATAAGTCCCGTTGCTATACAGGAACTATTTGCTTGGCTTCTCTGGCACCCAGGCTTACCATGAAACTTTGTAATAGGACAAAAGCTGTCCAGGGAGAGATGATTCTGATAAAATATTTTCTTTTTTGAGCATTGTTGAACTATACCTGATTTGTTAGAGATATTCTGGAATGAAAGAGTGTGTAGCCCTAGGCTAGTTCTATAATCTCCCTGAGTTGCAACTGTTCAGCTGACCATAAGTATTTAATTTAATTTAATTTAATTTCCCTCTCAGGGTCACTTCAGAAGGATTGTATGGGGTGATAGGTATTTGAGCCTAAACTGAGACTCAATGTGTCCAGACACAGGTAGACACCCAGGAAACTGTGGGCTTCCTTGTACTGGGCTTCAGAGTCAGTAATTTACATTCCTAAAGGAGGTCATTGTTTTTATTTGTTTGATAGATTGGTTTTCTTTTTTCATTTTTAAAAAACGATTTATTTATTTATCATGTATACAGTGTTCTGCCTGCCTGCACACCGGAAAGGTCACAAGATCTCATTATAGATGGTTGTGAGCCACCATGTGGTTGCTGGGAATTGAAGACAGGACCTCTAGAAGAGCAGCCAGTGCTCTTAACCTCTGAGCCATCTCTCCAAACCAATTAATTAATTTTCTAGAGCTGCTATAATAAATTACCATAATCTGAGGGGTTAAACAAGAGACATATATTGTCTCAGGTTTCTGGAGTTTGGAAGATAGAGGTTAGGATATTAGCAAGGTTGACTCCTCAGGGCTCCATGAAAAAGCTTTCTACACCTCTCTGGAAGCATCTTGGGGTTTCTCACAATGTCTGTGTTTGTGCTGTCATCTTCCCAAGACACGTTTCCTGTGGGCAACTGTGTCACGTTTCCCTGTTTTTCATGTTGGGTCAGAAGCACGTAAAGAGCCAGCTTCATCTTAGCAAATTACATTTGAAATAAGAGTCTTATTTCAAATGAAAACCTTTTCTGAGATCCCTAAAGTTAGGGCTTCAGTGGATGTACTTCAGGGGTCACGGGGAAGATGGCACAGCTCCTCAGAGAACATGGGCACTTTGGGAGCTCAGACCTTCTGTGATCTGAAGCCCACATCATGCCAATGGTAAGGACAGCCTGAGGGTGGCAGCCATGTGGCCCATTCCTAATTTCTAGTGTAGGAGGGCCTATCAATATTAAAGACTGATGAGGCCTGGGCAAAGTGGTCAGTGTATAAACGTGCCTGATGGAAGACTAGATCTTAGCACAGGACTATCTTTTCATAGTTTTAGCCAAGCACTGACCATCCCAGTCTTCATGTGGTCCAGCTGAGTAGGTATGCCCCCGGCCCTTGGCAGATTTGTTGCCACAGCCTTGGAGACCACGTCTTCCAGGCCCAGCTGTCATACTTATACTCAGGATCTGTCTGCTTGGAGCTCCAACCCCCTTGCCTCAGAAGGTGCCTGAACTCCTGGAGGGTACCCCTCACCTGGCTCCCTTTGATGACTTAACTGTGTCTGTGCCAGGGGAGTCTCCTGTGAAAGACGAGAAAATTCCTGCAGAAAGTGTTTGCCACCAAGATGGCAAAAAACGTGTTGTTTTCACTTAGCAGGTGTTTAAATTTTTACGAGGCACAAACTTTGTGGAGATCACAGGCCTTTCACTGACTGTTTGATAGATGGAGTCATCATACCCTCCCACCACATCCTTGGAACTGGATTCATTTGGCCCTGTCAGAGCATGTTCTGGGGTTCTGAGGGAAGACCTGTACTCCTGGGCCCAGCTGGTGCCCTGCTAGAGCTGGGCAGCAGAAATAGCTGTTTAGTACCCAGAAGACAATTCCACCTTGAAATGTGTATGTGTCTGGGCCAGAATGGCTATCTTTTCATGGCTGTGTGTATTTCTCCCTAAAGATAGAATCTAGACTGCCCGTATGAAGGGCATGCTGGGTAAGTAAAGTGTTCTCTGGTCAGTGGAGTTACATTAAGGTTTCTTCCTCCCCCTTCAAACATGACACCATAACCACATCCTAAAACTACCAAATCAGTGTCAATCAGGTCGTAAGCTTTCTACTTGGATTATAGGCCGCCCCTCTTCCGTTCTTGCCCGCACACACTCGTGAGTTTCTGCCAGACAGGCACAACACAGAGTTGGGGGAAGGGTACAGACTGTACACAAAGCCATCATGGGCCTTTGCCCTGGTGGGACAGGCAGAGCCCAAGCTTTTGATCTTAGAAGATACCCCAAATATACCATTACTGGCCTTTGGAAGATCAACCCCCTCAGGGATCCTACATAGAAGAATCACCATGAAGACATGACCTCACCACTCCATAAGAGTGATTATTGACTCCCAGAACAAATACATACTTTCACAATTCTTTATCTACAGAGTATAGTTATGTAGCATAATGTGATCCACAGAAATATCCAGCAGAGGATCTACTGTCTGCCCTGCACAGGGTCACCACGGGGCTATGTGTGTACTTTTGTAAACATAAGGTTTCTTCCTGGTGGGTAATTCAGGACCAGATAGCATAAGTGACGTGATTGAGTGAAAAAATGCAAGCTGAGGGAGAGGGCTATGACTGCAGCAACAGCAATGCTGCCTCCAGAACACACTGGGTACTAATGAGATGAGTCTAGACAGGAAAGGGAGCACACGTAGGCAGGGCTACAGAGGTGTTTGGTTTTATGTGAAATCTACATTCTAAATGCTGAAAAGTGATTTTAAAAAAGCCTCAGGATATTAAAACAAAATGAAAACATAATGTGTCGTGCAAGTCAGACATGCTAAGTGTCCACGCTCCACTTGTCAGCTCAGAGGACAGCAAGCACGTGGGCAGGCAGGGCTCAGTCCATGCATCCTGTGACAGTCACGCAATTAGCTGGTGCTTCTCCCTTGTTCACAGTGACATTAGAAAGCTGAAGTCCCTCAGCTGCCTGTTAGGTGAAGTAAGGGACAGAGTTCATCAAGACCTGTGACATAAAACTCTCTCGCTCTCTTAGGTGTTGATTTAAAATGGCTGTTAGTGAAAGGCACCCAAGACAATTAGAGGGTACTCTATAAAAACTGAAGTGCCCAGGATCCAGGTCATGACGTGGCTGGTTATTCTTCAGTGAAACAAAAGGTCCTAGATGTGGCCAGGTAACACAGTGCATCTGCTCTGTAGCTAACGTCTGAACCTCTGCTTGAAGTGCACACTGCAACCCAGAAGGGACTGCAAGCCCTACCATGAGAGTCCGCTACCCTGGAGGAGAGTAAGTGGCAAATTGAAATGTCTCCATTATACACAGAGAGGGAGGCCAGCAACCCAGACCCTGTGCAGGGAGCTTCCTTGCCTTGGCATTTTTCCCCAGCTGCTTTCATTTTAACATTGAAAGAAAATCCACAAATGACGATATCACATATATATGTACATTCTGAAATTTCCACATCAAAAGAGCTAGCAGAATGTAAGGAGAGGGTGTAGCACAAAGACCTGTTCATCATGGTGCCTGCCTTTCTAGCCTAAATACCCACAGTCTCCCAGGCCAACGCCTTGCAGGACCAAGTCCCAGCTGGCATGGTCACATGGTGGTTCCTTCTAAGCTTTGTCTGGGCGCGAGTCAGAGACCCATAATGTAGAGCAGGTGGAGAAGAGACTCAGGCGGAGATAAACAATGGCCTATGGGAAGAGTCAGGCATGCAGGTATTACTATAGGCCCTGGGTCGGGTGAGGAGGCAGTTTCAGAGACCTGAATGGGCATTGTTCTCCTGCCTGGCTCTAGTGGGCTGTACCAACTGGAAACTGCAGGCAGGGAAACTGCCAAAGGTGCTGAGGATGTGGGGCAGCAGGCGATGTAAGGAGGGCTCTGAGGGAATAAATAGTCCAGGACACAGCGATTAGTTCTTTAGCATCCAGCCACACCCTGTCATCTGGGATACCACCACCACCTAGGCCAACATAACTGACCCTCCTCTATGCTCCCTAAGCTTAGGAACTGGTTCATTTCTTTTTTAAAAAATTATTTATTATGTATATAGTGTTCTGGGCACCAGATCTCATTATAGATGGATGTGAGCCATCATGTGATTGCTGGGAATTGAATTCAGGACCTCCGGAACAGCAGTCAGTTCTCTTAACCTCTGAGACATCTCTCCAGCCCATGGAATTGGTTCATTTCTGTGTGGATATAGTGTCATATCTGGTTATTCCAAGGGGTTGGTTTAAGAGTTCACAGAAGGTACCAAAACCTACAGGTGCCTAAGTTCTTTATCATAGAGAGGACAGTTTTCTGGTTATACTTTTTGGTCAAATTGATACAAGTTATAGTCATCTGGGAAGAGAAAACCTCAATTGAGAAAATGCCTCCGTCAAGTTGGCCTGCAGGCAAATCTATAGGGGTACTTTCTTGATTGATGGGAGAGGGCCCAGCCCACTGTGGGTGGTGCCACTCCGGGCACATGATCCTAGTTGTATTAAAAGCCAACATGAGCAAACTATAAACACCAAATCAGTAAACAGCGTTCCTCCAAGGCCTGTGCTTCTGCCTCCAGGTTCCTGCCTTGTGTTTCTGCCCTGCCTTCCCTCAGTGGTGGTCGGTGACTGGGACAGGAAAACCAAAGAACCCTTTCATCCTCAGGTTGTATCAGGTCATGGCTTGTCTCAGCAACAGAATGCAAATAATCTGCAGACATCTGTACTTTAAATCATTTCCTGATTACTTATGCTACCTAATACAATATAAAAGCTAGATAAACACTTATGTCATATTACTTAAGTCATAATAAAAAGAATAAAAAGTCTGTACGTATTTAGTCCAGGTACGTAGCCCTGGCAGTCCTGGAAATCACATTGTAAACCAGGCTGGTCTTGAACTCTGGGATCAACATTCCTCTGCCTCCCTAGTGCTGGGATGAAAGGCATGCTCCTCCACACCTGGCCACAAGGTTCATGTTTTTTAATGCTTTAATTTTTTTTAATACTGAGGTATTAGGGGAGGTTGTTAAAACTGTAGACGTTGAACCTATTACTATGGCCCCACCCTACTGCGCATCTTCTGCTTCTACTATAGTATACCCAGGGGCCTGTGCTTCTTCCTGCAGGGAACGATCCACCCCCACCACAGGTTTGCCCTGCCACAATAGACTGAGAGTGCTTCAAACTTTGAACCAAAATAAATCCTTCCTCCCTTAAACCACACCCACCAGGTGCTTTGTCATTTGAGAAAAATAACTGAAATGCAAAAGCCCCCCACTTTCCTCTTCTTGGCTGGCTTGCCTTTGCCCAGCTAGCAGATATACAGTTGCTTGTGCAGGTTCCAGAAGCAACAGCCTCCCTCTGAGATCTTACTGAGGAAGTGTCCTGGGTCTGGTCTCCAAGCAGGCAGAACACATTCCTGGGGTTCCGTCTCTCCAGCCCCAGGGTGTGGGCTTGCATCTTGTGTCCCTTCTAAATGTTTCACAGGCCCATGGAAAATCCTTGTGAATCGTGAGCAAAAAGACAGCTTTGCTTGAAATGTGAAGCCATCTGCCCCATCTGTCTTAGGAGCAGCAGGCCCTGAGCAGAGCTGTGGGTCCTCAAGGAAGGTGAGGGGGTGGGGCAGGGGAAGAAAGGCCCAGGGCGTAGACCTGGAAGTGCTGTGTTAACACTACCTTCACCATCTGTGTGCCTAGTGTAAGCTTTGCCCTTTTCTGCAGACTTTCTACAAGGAGGATCACAGCAGCTCTACTGTCCTTGACTGTGGAGCACAGATCGTATATACCTTACAGACCAGGTCGTATTTACAAAGGTCAGAGGCTTTGTAAAGAGGACTCCTTGCTTGTTGATTAACTTCTAAAACTGCCTTAGTCACGCCACAGTTTGATACTAAGGAGTATGGGCTTTGGGACCTGGAGGGTAAATGTGTCTTACACCCTAAACTGCTCTTTTCACCCCGCCCTCCAAATATGGCAGTGGATGAGATGGATGACTGAAAATCTTTTCTTGGAGATCTAGAATCAGGATTTGAATAAAGGACAGTGAAGCAAGCTAGACACACCTGCCGGTTACACACATAGGACGAGCAGGCTAATCGCCGTGCTTTCGGGGACAGAAAATGGTGCTGGGACTGACTGTGATTTGCCCCTTTCGGTGTGCACATGTGAGGACCGACAGCGGCTTCCGGCAGCCAAGTGTCAGGGCCAGATCGAGGCCCAGTTAGGGTTTGTGTCTCCCAACTCTCCTCACTTTTTAAATCAGCTCTCAAAGCGACACAATTGGTCTGCTGCTCTCCAGCTTTTCTGCCCCCGGTTTCCCCTTCCCAGAGCACCTCCACAACACCCAAGTGGCATATTTTTACACAGAAGCTTGAAGTCTTGGTTAACTTCTCATCATCCTTAGCATAAAGTCCCAAACAACTTTTCCCTTCTTATTTATTTATTTATTTATTTGTTTGTTTTCTCAAGCTCCTACCTCTGCTCTGCCTGGAGAGATAGAGGCTGGGGAAATGCCAAGGAGGAACACTCAGTGGCTCTCAGGTCCCCATGATGGTCAGGCATTTCCATTATCAGGTCTCCCAGAACCCAAGCCCCTGCGACTCCATTAGTGTAGGCTTAAGAATCAGACATTTTGGTCGCTTTATATTTTTTAGCCACTTCACTGGAGCATCATTTTCGTCCCCCAGAACTCACCCATCGCTAAGTGTCCGTACCAATTGTTTTCCAGCAAGTTTGTAGAGTTGTATAATGATCTCAGTTCAGTTCTAGAACAATGTCTTCACTCAAATCAATTCCCTTGTGCACATTTGTAGTCATACCCCATGCCCATCCAACCACAGGAGACAGATCGACTTTGCGCTTTTGTAGATTTGTTTTTTCTAGATATAGCAAATGGATAGATTGTATTCAATATCCACTCTCTTGTGGTGAGCTAATTTTGAAGAGCTTAATGTTTTGTGATTTATTCATCTTGTAATGTGCATTAAGTAATTGAGCCCTTTTTAGTGCTAAGTAATAATCCATGGCATGATATGCTACATTTCATTTATCCAATTTAGCTGGGCTGTTTCTACTCTTAGGCTACCATATCACCAAAAGTATCACTGTAACACTCATGAAGGCATTTGATTTTCAGGTCTTGTAATTATTAAAAATTATTAATTAAAATGATTAATTTTAGACAACTTCTTACTGCTTAAGTCTAGGTAAAGTGGCTTCCTGTTTTTGCTTTCCCTAATTTTCAAAACATGGGATGCATAAAGGCTATGACTTCTTCATAACCTTGCTTACACTTCTTCCTATCAGCTGTCTTCCACTATTACATCCATTTTGGGATCCTGAAGTGGGTAGCTGATTCTTGTTCAAATTTTCTAATGACTGACAGTGTTGAGTATCATGTCAAAATCTCACCAGATGTCTGAGACACTCTGAAGAGTGTCTATTCATATCTTTGCCCCTTCTTCAGCTTGGGTTGTTCATCCTTTTGACATTGTATTACGAGGACTCTTTATGTAGTTTTCATTCAAATTCTTCATCATATATGCAAAAGAAAGGTCTGTGGCTTATTTTTTCATAATCTTTATTATCCTCATACTCTTGAAAACATTTACTTGATATGTATATTGAAAAGAATCATTTATTCCAGCATAAAGGCTCATTTGAAGACTCTCAACTCTGCCCTATTCTCTATGTTCTTCATCCTCCACTGGTACCCACTGCTCTCATCACTGTAGACGGATGGTGAGTTTTGTAAGTCTAAGTCTTCTCACTTTATCCTTTCTCAAAAATGGTTTTAGCTATTTTGGATCCCCCTCATGTTCAAAATCATCGTGTCAATGTCTGCAAGAACACATGCTGGAATTTTGAGAGGGATTGCATTGAATCTGGAGATGAATTTGCAAAGAGCCATCTTTAAAACTACATAGGCTCTTTTAATCTATAAGCCACAACTGTTTCCCCATTGACTTAGACGCCCCTTCTCTTTTCTAAGTCATGCTTTCATGGTTTTCAGTGTACAAGTCTTGTGCTTCTTCTGCTAAATGTAGATATTTAAGTATTTTGTGTCATTTGAATGTAATTATTTTCTTAGCCCCTCCCTCAGATTGTTCATTGCTAATAAAAGCCCTGTATAATTGACTTTTAACTATTATCTTATTCTGCAACTTTGCTCTATTTGTTGATTAGTTTTGGTAGAGGTGCATTCATTCTGTGGATTTGTCTATATTTATCATTTTTAGCTTCTGCTGTCAACTTCACACAAACCTAGAGTCACTTGTAAGGGGGAGCCTCATCTGAGACATTTTGTTGCCTCCATTAGATTGGCCTGTGGCATATCTATCAGGCATTTTCTTAGGTGCTAATTGATGTGGAAGGGTTCAGCTCACTGTGCATGGTGCCACACTTAGACAGGTGGGCCTGGGCTGTAGAACAAAGGCAAATGAACTTAAGCCTGGGAGCAAGCCAGGAAGCAGACTTCCTCCATGGTTTCTGTCCCAGGTTTTTACCTCAAATTCCTGCTTTTGCTGCCTTTGATGACAGGCTGGCAGACTGTTGCCTATATGACAAAATAAATCCTTCTATCTCCAAGTTGCTCTGGGTGAGTACTTACCAAAGCAACAGAGACCAAACAAGAACATCTTCCTTTCATGCTACTGTGAATAAATGTAGTGATTTTTCACCTTTTCCTTTCCTATTTGGGTGTTTTACTATCTTTTAAAGGTATTGGTTAGAAACAGTGTTGAATGTTGAGTAGGTGTATGAGAGTGAAGGAATATAAGAATCGGGGTGGTGGATGACTGCAAGCAAAAGTACATTTCAGACACAACAGGGCAGCTGCATCCATAAACTCAAAGCGTTTGTGGCAGTGTGCATAAGACTGTGGAGTCAGGGGAATACTCCTCTGATATGGGACAGAAAGAAATATGAGTTTAGAAAACATCTTTACTTTTCTTCAT
>LOEQ01007124.1:6226-43425 GCA_001685075.1 Bramus lutescens | reverse complement strand
TAAAATAAATACCCCTTTAAATCCCAACTGGTGTGGGATTGTTTATGACTCACGACTTCACTCCTCCACTGCTAATGGGAGTGAAAATTTGTACGGACATTGGAAATCAGTAGGGCTGTTTCTTAGAAAATTGGGACTCAGTCTTTCTCAAGACCCAGCTATACCAATTTTGGGGATATACCCAAAAGATGCACAGTTATGCCACAAGGACACTCAGTTATGTTCATAGCAGCATTATTCATAATAGCCAGAACCTGGAAACAATCTAGATGCCTCTCAGCTGAAAAATGGATAAGAAAAATGCGGTATATTTACATTTTACACAGCTACAAAAAAAATGACCTCATGAAACTTGTAGGCAAATGGATGGAACTATAAAATATAATTCTGAATGAGGTAACCCTGGCCCAGAAAGACAAACATGGTATGTACTTACTCATGGGTTATTAGGAGGAAAGTTATAAAACAATTTTTTTTAGTATTTATTTATTCATCCATCATGTATACAGTGTTCTGCCTGCATGTATGCCTGCATGCCAGAAGAGGGCACCAGATCTCATTATAGATGGTTGTGAACCACCATGTGGTTGCTGGGAATTGAACTCAGGACTTCTGGAAGAGCAGCTGGTGCTCTTAACCTCTGAGCCATCTCTCCAGCTCCCAAGTTATAAAATTTTTAAAGTATTTGTTTTATTATTTACTGATATATATTGTGGGACACCCCCCCCCTGTGTGTGTGTATGTGTGTGTATATACCTGTATGGGCATCCTTAGAGGCCAAAAGAGGGTGTCAGATCCTATGGAGCTGGGTTTACAGAAGTTTGTGAGTCAACTGGCCTGGGTGCCAGGAAACAAGGTGTTGTCCTCTGCAAGAGCAGCAATTACAATTAGCCACTGAGTCATCTCGCCAGTCCCAGGATGTGCTAGTATTTTGTGGCTTATCTCCTGTTTCCATATTCATGAGAGATACTGGCACATGGATTTACTGGGATTTGGGAATCTGAACAATGTTCTTCCCACCAAAGGAACTGTGATGCTTCTTCTTCATTTCCTGAGTCTACAAATGTTCTGTGGAGTAATCCTTCTGTACACTGTGAATATAAGTTGCTATGATTGCTTTAATAAACAAACTAATTGACCAATAGTTTAAACAGAATAAATAAAGTTAGGAAGGAAACGCAAATTAAGAATGATTGGATAAGGGAGGGTGGAGTCAGGAGAGACATCAGCCAGCTGAGGAGGAAGCAGGATGTGTAGAAAATGAGGTAACAAGTCATGAGCCATGTGGCTAAGCATAGATAAGAAATATGGGTTAATTTAAATGTAAGTGTTAGGTAGTGACAAGCCCGAGCTATCGGCAGAGCATTTGTCATTAATATTAAGCCTCTGAGTGATTTTTTTGAGAGTGGGTGCGGGACAGGAAAACCCCACCTACACAAAGGAGTGGCACAGTTTCCTTCCTGAAATATGTGTGGTAGGATTCACACACCCAGCCTTCTGAGTGGGAGGTTTTCTGGGGCTGTGTTCCTAGTTACTAGTCCGAGTTATTTATTTAATAAATTTGATTCACATTTTCCATTTCTTTTGAGTCAGTTCAAATTATCTGTGTCTTTCTACAAGTTCTACATCATTAGCATTGTGTAATTTGTTGGCCTAGAATTGTTCATCATATTACTTGTCCATTATGTATCTTTGCTTTCAGTCCATTTCCAGAGCCCTGAAGTAGTTGATTCTGATGAACTATTAGCTGTATTGTTCTTTTCTATAAGGAAGAGTTGTTGATCTCTTCATTCCACTGATACAGATGTGATGCCATTTTCTTCAGCTTTGATGCCACGCCCTCGCTTCCTGGTGTAGAAGGCTGTGCAAAGGACCCCTTCAGTCATCCTCCCCTCCTTTGAGAGATGCTCTCAGCCCGCCTCATTTTCAATGTTCCTCCTTTCCCTCAAGTACTTGCGACCACATCAGTCAGTTTTATTTTGGCACAGTGCTCATCACTAAACAGATCCTTCTGTCTGTCTTCTAGTAACCTCCTCATGTGGGCACTATCTGTTTGTGCCACATGCCCGCCTACCTGCCTGGATGTTAAAACCAGGAAGGCAGAGGCTATCCTCAAGCTTATGGTCTTTATCTACTGGTGAATGAGTGTCTGAAGGAATAAAGAAAGAAAAGGAATAAAGTATTGCAAAAGGAGATGAATCCTTATAACCTAATTTCCAACACATGTTTCTAAATTCTGGATGGATCTCCAGAGTAGGCTGATAGGGATCAGGAGAAAACAGGCTGTGCAGTCAGTGTCCACAGGAGCTGAGAGCAGTGAATGTGCACTGCCTCCTCTCCCTTAGAATTAGGTTGAGGCCAAATGACTAGTTCTGGCCAAGAAGATGTAATTAGAGATGAAATATTGTGCTTCTACTCTCATAACTCAGCAAGATAAATATATTGTCCCCCTTTGAAGATAAGACTAGTGTCTGAGGCTAAGCATTGTCACAAAGCTCTCCCACCTGACTGGAGCTGGAGCCAGCCTTCCTGTCAAACAGCTCAACACATTTGAGATTCTTCTGTCTTTTTGCTGTTCCGGGAAGCTTACATGGGAGTAATTATGTTGTTAGATTATTATAAACAATTAACACTATAGATGGCTTATTGTGAATTAGGAAGAGAATCAAAAGCCCCATTTCCTCCTCTTTTTCTTTTCTTAATGTGAGTACACATAATGTTTAGCATCAGTGAAGCCTTGGCTAACTATCAAAAAAATTTTTTTTGTGCTGACTCAATTAAAATGTAGGGCAGATGAGTTAGTTAGGCATAGAAATGATCTCATTATATGACATACATGGCTTAGGCTTAAGCCTGTGTGGAGGCTCTTCAAGTGTTTTTCTTCACCCACTGGCTCACTCACTCACCCCAGGTAGCTCCCCCCCATTTTGATTTCCTTAATCAGGAAATTGCAGAGATAAAGAGAATTAACTAGCCCTGCCACATAAGCTAAGAGCCTAAAGGGAGAGCCAAAGCCAGCTTCTTTATGCTACTGTGAAGGCCAGCTGATCAAATGCTATTGCCTGCTTCTGCCCATGATGCCCTGGGCAGAGATTGAGGGTGGGCATGAGGTGATTACAGACTCATAGATGCCACTTTGGGGCAGTAGGAACTTTGCACTTAGTGTAGCTGCCTAGATATCAGCAGAGGGCTGGACACCAGCCTCGCTTAGGAGAGCGCTAGACAGGGGCCTCTCCAGGTCCTTTTGTCCCCCATATGCTGGTATGTACCCCACAGGAATCACTGCTGTCCTCAGGCTGCCGCTGCATCCTCATCTACAAAATTGCCAGCTGGACCAAATCAGTCTTTTCCTCCAATGACACACAGCAGCAGCAGTATTAAAAACCACCCTGGCCGTTATCCTACCTTAGACTCTGCCAGTCTGGGTCTGGAGTGATGGTGTGGTCAGTAAAGGATGGGCTCCCTGGTGGTGATAATGAGCTACCGAGGTTGAGAACAAGAATAATATGAATGTAAAAAAAAAAATCCCTTGGGTCCCTTCCACCTCTGTATAGAGATTCATATAAACAAGACATAACCCTCCAAGAAAGAGTCATGGTCTCATGCCACATGTCCATGACTGAGAGGTATCTTGGAGAACTTCGGTTTGATAATGCCTATGTTTTTCATATTTGTTAAGGGGTTGATCTTTAAATACAAAGGTCATAGTGAGGCCGGTGTTTCAGGTAATTTTTGCATGAAAAAAATTTAAGTGACAGTTAAAATGTCTTCCAAAAATAACAATTTATATTTGTTTTTCAAGATTACTAGCCCAGGCTTTAACTGCTCCCTAAATCCATGAAACTTCCAGAAAGTTCTCCAAGGAGAGATGTAGGAAGTTTGCTATATCACAAGATACTCAGATAGGCCTCAGAGACAGGTTTCACAAATTCCTGAGAGAAGACTCTCAGGCAGGGAGTGTGGAGAAACTCAGCGGGTCCAGCAGACACTCTCTGGCAGCGGTCAGCTCTGAAGGGGGATCAAAGACAGCTTAACCCAGATGTGAAATGAGCAGCCTCTCTCAGCACCAGCCTGGTACAAGCCATGACAAGGAGAGACTTTCTTGCTGGGGTAATTCACACTTAACCCCTTGATGTTGGTTAAGGGGCTGTCAGAATTCATGTAGGGCCGCCTTTCTGCCATGGAATCCTGAAGCACATCCTTTCCCCCTAAATATTGAGTTGTTCAGGCTGATCAGCTGGCTTTACCGGCTCAGAGGAGGAATTTGAGCCTTCAGGGTACCCTGGTAATCCTTGGCTATGCTAAAAATGACAGAGTCCAGTTATGTTCAAATCACAGTCCTCTGTGCTATGCATCAGACAACCAGGCTCTCAAATATTCTAGTTCCTAACTCTCATTCTCTCTGTAGCCACCACAACTGCAAACACCACTCTGTCCTAGCACAATGATCCTCTCTCCCTTCTCCTAGCACAAGGACTATGTTGGTTTAATGAGCCCAGAGTTGAAGTAGGAACTAGCATCAAAGTCTCACTGTTGAGTCGATACATTCTTGAGATGCCAAGCACAGGCTATGGCTGGGGAGGCTGTCTGGAGAGGAGGTATCTGAGCAGAGTCATGGGAGAAGTATACAGCACACTCCATGAGCCATTCTAGGGGAGGATATATGGTTCCCCAAGCTTTTTGCTTTTGGAAAACTTAAGTGAAGTAGCATCATCTGACCTGGCAGCCAGGCTCTGGGGCACAGTGACCTGGAAGTCTCAGGCTTAATGAGGTCGAATAGCAGAGTGACTCTGGGCATGGAGTCTCCTGGATCTTTTAAGCTCCACCCTATGATACGGCCTCAGGAGACTGTAGCACTCAGCGCAGAAACCGGATCCTATTGTCCTGTGGGCCCTTCAGAGATTTTATCAGATCATGCTGGCCTCAGGGAAACTGTGCCCTAGGGTTCGAGATACCACATTCACAGCATAGTATAAGCAGCTAGCTGCTCTACCTGGGAGGTGGAACACACAGACACGGACATACCTACCCGCCCAACCTTTCCAAAGAGCCAGTCCAGCTTTCCTTCAGAGGCTGGACTTCCGGTCAATTGTTCTGTTGAAACAGGAAGTGACTGGAACATTCCAGACTGTGGTAACCTTCCCTAAGAGAACTTTGTGTGTCTGGTATTGGGGAATAACATATATGGAATATCTTTTTTTTCCAAGTAAAATGAATTATGAGAAATGCAAATCTCTTATTTACATACAATTGAGTAACAGCAATATTCCTTTCTGGGAAACGTTCTGACTCACACAGTAGCTTATCCTACCTTCTGATAACTCACTGAGAGGCACAGGGCTCCTCCCCAGACGTCCAGTTCCAGGCTTTATCAGTGGAGCCAGATCTCTTTCTCTTTCTCATCTACTCAGAATGACCAGATCAGAGCAAGGGCTGCCTGGCCTGAGCTCTTTGAGCAAGAGTTCCCAGAAAAAAAACTGTGCCTTCACCTGAACCTTCTGAGAGACTGAGTACTGATGAGAACAGTGAAGAGGTTGTGGTACTGCAGGTCCTGAGCCCAGTTACAATTTAACTTGGGCTATCTTTAGCCCCATAAGCAGCCATGACTTTCCCACCCCTGTGAATTCTATGAATAACATAAAATACCCTTTGGAATATAATAACAACAAAACCCCAGGTTCCACTAACCAAAGGCTGAAAATGTCATCAGATAACAACTAAGGCTGATAGCTGAGTTTTTATGCTTTGCTCTGTCTACTTAATGCTTCTACTAATGTATTTTAAAAGTACCTTAATTTAGGACATTTTTGTTCTGTTACAAACAAGCAAACAAAAGAAAAGGAAAACCCTCCATAACAAAAATTAAATAAACAAAATAAACCTTACCAAACTGTTACTACACTGAAATATGGAATTTGGGGTAACCTAAATCTGTGTTCATGGGCCACAGTCACTCATATTTATCTCCAGAATAAACTCCCCCTTATCCACTTTGATGTGACATTTGTAGTCTCACAATGATATCTCACCCCTTGTGAAAGACCAAAGCCATGTGCCCAGGTAATTTCTAAACGTCAGGAGCTATAGCAAAAATAAAACCAACATGTTCTTGAGTGCATAGTATTTGATCCATGAATTCCCAGCTTCTCAGGCTACATGTTTTTCCCTTGGTTTAGTCTGCAGATCTACACTAAGTTCACTCTTGCTCAGCATCTCTACAGGCTGATGTGCCCTCAGCATGGTGATACTGTTTATTGTTCGGGATCACAAAGCAGTGATTCTTGACTGAATCTGGGCAGAGACAGAGAGCAGCCCACAGTGTTTCCATTATTATTCTGGGTATTGTATCTGGAAACAAAACAGAGACACCTAATTGGCCTAGAGTAAATATTAGCATTGTGTATTACTATCTTCTTGGACAATCCGAGCAAGCTTTAGAGCTGCTGGGGCAGGAAGAGGTGGGACTCTTCCAGGCTGTAGTGATCTCTCCCTGGCTCTGGTGTAGAGGGTGCTTCTTGGAACTATGGTGCATGGCTGATGATGCTAGGGGCTGAGTAGAAAGATGAATTTCCTTGCTCTGAAGGAGATAACTCGTCCCAATTAAGAGAAAAGTCCAATAACAGATAGCATCTTAACAGTTGCTCTGAGTGAACATAGGGTGATGCTGACCTGGGCACCAGTGAATAGAGCTGCAAAGTTTCCTAGAGGATCTTAGCACTTTAATGAATAGGTAGAAATCCTTGATAATTAGCACATCCATTGCTGAGATGTAGATATGGCTGCTCACTCCAGCTGCTTACTCTAAGGACTCTTAGCTATGTCCTAGTTTCCAAGGCGATTGTCCCCAGAACGTTCCTCATTTATTAATTGCTACTAGGGTAAGGGTGCAGAGAATCTTAGTAGGAACTCCAGGAAACTAAACCCACCTGAATATGGAGGAAAGGCCTCAAGGACCACAGACCTCAGCAGGGGAAAGAAGTGATCATGACTACCCAGCATGCCTCTTGGTCTCATCATGGTCTTTTCCGACCAATGATGTGGGCTCATCTGGAACCCTAGGACCTCAGTTTGGCTTTGATTGATTAAAAATAGGAAGGGTTATTTTGTAGCTGAAAGCTACCATTTGATAGAACTGGGACACGAATCATCTCCTTCAATCGACCCAGCACCCCAACTGCAGGCTGAGATTCTCTCATTATCCCAGAGAAGCTCAGCTCTCCCAGTTCACTCAGCAAGTCAGAACCAAGTCTGCCTCATGGTCCTGCCCAGACATACCACATAGACTACTTAGGAAAGATGGTGACTCTTTCTTCCAACTCTCTACCCTTCCCATCTCCAATGGCTAATCTCCAATATTGGGAAATCAGGATTTTTTTTCCCTCCTAGCTTCTAGAAAACAATGTCCGAGTTCACATCCCAGCATCTTTGCATTTGCTGTTTGCTTCTTGATGTCCCTTATAAAAACACATCAAAAATGATTTGGTGAGCCTCAAAAGTCACGATACATCAGGAATCTACAGACTTGAGGTCGAATCTATGCAAACACTTAAATTTTATAAATAAGGTGTTATTTGAACACAGACACTCAGTTTAACACAGTCTAGCATTGTGCCTGCACTACAGTGTCTGAACGGAATAGTTAGGGTAGAGACCCTATGCCCACAGTATTTAAATTATCTACCATGTGGGCCTTAACAAATTGCTCGCTTACCCCTTCTTAAAGGGAGCTGACTCTGATTTATTATTTACTATTGATTAGAGCCTAGGTATTTTCTACTCTGTTAAAGTTAATGGCAAGCTTGTAGCCTGACAAAGAGATGCTGTTAGAAAAGAATCTTGAAGTTACAGTTTTATTACCTTGGAAAATCACCCAGCTTTGTATCTAACTTAGCTGTCTCTTCTCAGCAGCAATTTTATGTCAGACTATATAAGATCGCCATGCTCATATTCTCTTCTGAATGGTTTTGTCAGCCTAGTGGTTGTCTCATTAAAAAGTTAAATACAATTGTGATATATGCGAGTTTTATCTCATGTTTTTTCTCACACATACATTCTCTTTCTCATACACACACATGTGCATGTGTGCAGTACAAGACAGAGAGAAAGAGAGGAGAGAGAGAGAGAGAGAGAGAGAGAGAGAGAGAGAGANNNNGAGAGAGAGAGAGAGAGAGAGAGAGAGAGAGAGAATTTGATTTTGACATGCTACTCCTGCCATGTTTAATTACTCTTCCCTACTTGGGTCCTTTGTGCTGGTCTCCTAGATGTGCAGACTCCTAGATGATGACAGGCCTCCATCCCATCCTGCTTCCTGGCTTCTGTTCCTGGACATTCTGAGAGTACTTCCCCACAACTTGGACACAATTTGTGAGTGAAACAAGTCAAATTCCAGGTCTAAGATGTCTGGCGAGGAGCAAGAGGGTATACCTGTGTTCTTAGGTTGGTGTTCCCTCATTGACAATCATATAGCTCTTAATATCCTCAGAGATTAGTGTGAATTTCTGGCAGGCAATGTTCTTGGCATCTTTAGAGACTTAGCTTTCTGGAGTCAGCTCCTACAGCCTTTCAAAGTTATTAGTTTTCTTCCTGCCCTCCTCTATCCTCACCTGTCACGAGGGAAAGAAATGGACCCACATTTACTGTCACAGAAACCTTATTTTTCTTGGGGACTGCAGGGCATCTTGTATATTAAAAGAGGTCATTAGCTCTTAGACTCTGTCTGACTCTGGGCTCTGCTTTCTGGACATCAGACTAAGTTTGAGAAACTGTCATCTGAGTGATCCCTTTAGTCTATGTGAGACAGAGACGGGATGAGACACAAGGGAAAGTCAGAGAAGGTTGCGGAGAGAAATGCCATGATGCAGAGAATGCTTGTCTTCTGTCAACTATGTGGGACAAACAGTGAGGAAACCAGGTGTTTGCTCGCTGCCCCCAACTCTATGAGTCTTTGGAACCTTGTTAGAGAAGGACATGTGTGCAGGAGCTAAGGTGAAGAAAGAACAAAGGCTAGGATGGAGCTTGTGGCACCTGGTCTGGGTGCCATCTCCTTGTAATCCTATGCACACACCTGTAGGCTCACATATCTGAGCAACCACTTCTAATACAAGTCACAGATCTCAGATCTAGGCACTCATGCTTGGGCTCTGGGGAGAAAAGCTGTGTGTGCACGTGAGCAGAGCGTTCGTGGAAGGAACTCTCCCAGCAAGGGTCAGAAAAGCAGCAAGGCTGGCCTCACGTTGAGCAGATGCTTGTGTTATAGATGTGGCATAAGTTAGAATAGAATAGAAAAGTTTCCTTGCATGAAGTCAAGTCCCTACCTGTTACTGCATCCTATCTTCCTATAAAAAGAGGGAAATTAATCAATTCTCAGAAAAAAATTAAGCCAATCCCTTAAGTGAAGAAGAAAAACATGAACCAAATTCATGTACATATATGCCTGTCACTAACTCCAGAACCATCTTGGAGGACAGGCTGGTGCTAGGCAGGGGAGGGCACAATACCCTGCCCTGGGTGCAGATGAAGAAAGGAGACAGCAGAGCAACAGAGGAAAATCCTTTGCTAACTGATCCTAGGTTAGAACAAGAGAAAAGCCCCTTTAGGAGATTTAGACATCTAAGTTAGAACCCTAGAACATAAAGAAACAACACCAAGGCATTCAGCTCATCTGCCCTCTGTAGACTAGACCAAACCAAGAGTGAGAAGTCTGTAAGTTCATCAAAGTTGGTCAGTTTTGCAAGCATGGGAGACATAGCATTGGAGCCGTCATTCTACCTTTAGCTCAGAGTGACAGGCAATGCTATTCATCAGTTCATTTTTCCAACAAAGGTGAAAGTAAGTTTCAGAATGTCTTAGTTTTCCATGCTGATAGAATTAATTGCTTGAACTGGCTCTTGGGTCAAAATATACTCTTTTTTTGGCTAAGAACACAGAAGAGATTCCACACATATACAGTTTAGAGGTTCATCTCTGTGGGTTTTTTTCTGGCTGAAAGGAAACTCAGAAGACTGTACTTTCCATGTGGAGTAAGTACATCTACTTGCATCTGATGAAACTTCATGTGAAAGACAGGATGGGCAAGCACCCCATTAGTAACAACTCTTGAGAATGCTAGGAATGAATGCATTAGCTGGAGAAAAAGGGAGGGCTTTTGCTGCAATCGTTCACTCTGTTGCCTCTGGAAGGGAAACGATCCACTAAGGTCTTTGCTCCACACAGCTCTAGCCACGCTGAACAAGGAGAAGATGTTGTAGGCTGCATTTTAATGATGCATCAGAGGTTTGCCTCTCAAAACCCAGCAGAATCACGGGGAGTTATACATCCATAGCAGGTGGCTTGTCATCACAGCTTCCAGAAAAATGACTGGAGCTTGCCCAGGACGGTGTGCTGTGAAGCATCACTTTCTAAACAAGTATGACACAAAACCACAGTGGCCTCAAGTTTCAGCAACCCTGAAAAGCCTGCTCAGGGACTTCAACTCTCTTAGTGTCCATGCTACTAGGAATGACTTCATCTCTTTTGTTTAAGAACTAAGAGTTCCAGAGCTAAGTACATCGAGTTGCTGCTGCTGAAGGTGAGTCAGTTGGAGATGCTACTCAGGGCTTCAGTCACTACTATTTTGTGAAGGAACCACCAAGGTAAAAAGATTCTTTTGGAAATGTGTGTGATTCTCAGGAGAAAAAGAGAACCCAAACTTCTACTTAGAAACAAACAAACCAACAGGAAAAAAACAACAACAACAACAACAACAAAAAACCAAAGAACATAAAAACGAAAACAAAAACTTCAATTGAGCTGTGAAATCCAATCCCTCCTGGGAGAGAAAAGTTGTGAAAAGTGAGCACTGGACTGAGCCGCCAAGGTCCAGTTGAAGAGTGGAAGGAATGAGAATAGGAGTAAAGAGGTCAAGACCATGAAGGGTTCATCCACTGAAACAGTTTACCTGAGTTAGTCAAAGCGCACCAACTTCAGCTGGGCTGGGAAGGAACAAGCATAGGACCAAACTAGTCCCTCTGAATGTGGCTGACAGTTGTACGGCTGGGGCAGACTGAGGGGCCAGTGGCAGTGGCACCAGGATGTATCCCTACTGCTTGTACTGGCTTTTTGGGATCCTATTCTCTTTGTATGTATACTTTGCTCAGCCTAGATGCAGTAGGGAGGACCTTGAACTTTCCACAAAGCAAAAAAAAAAAANAGGAGGAGGGGAGGGAGTGGGAATTTGTATTTGTATTTTTTTAAAAAAAATCTAATAATAAATAAATAAAAAGCGCGAGCTCGAAAGCTATCCTTCTGTTGTTCGCTATCTGCTTACTGGAAGAAACAGAGACAATGGTGGGCTCAGGCGTGAGTTGAGGGGAGTTCACACCTGGAGGTTAGGTGTGTAAGTTCATGTGTCGAGTCCCACTCTTAACTGCTCTTCTAGAGCCTGGAACACCTACCCAGTGCTATGCATATTTTCTTTCAGATCCACACTGCTAGTCCTCACAGCCTACTTCAAAGTCACTGCCATTTCGCCCTTTCTAGGCAAGTACCACGAGTTATTCAGAGATTGAAGCCTGGTTGAGAAGCTGGAAGTGCAATGATACTCAAAGGACACTTTTGGGTCTAATTTGGGATAGATAAGGACTGATGGTGTCACTCTTCCGAGTTCCGGCACACTAGAGTCTTACATCAAACCTTGCTTACTCAGTTATCTCAATCCGATCCTGCAACTTGACCTCTTCTGTTCTTGTCATTTGTGCCAGTAAGACACACAGCCCCAAAGATCCAAACAAGCGAAATTAGAACCCTGGGCCACCAGAGAATAGGACAGGGGGTTGATACATGGAGGGGGATGTCAGGGATCAGAAAGTGGACTGCAGGTCACTGAGGCTCTAAAAACATGGGTTACCTATCATATACTGTAAATAATTACACTGAGTTGTGTGGAATAGTCCCATATATTCTTTTTCTTTAATATTACATTTTATTTACTAACTATGTGTATTTGGAAGGTTGCATTCAGTGAACATGTGTAGTCATCAGAGGACAACTTATAGGAGCTGGTTCTTCTCTTCATCGCGAAATACAGGGATTTAGCCCAGGTCCTCATACTTGGCAGCAAGCGCCTTTCCTCGCCACATTGTCTCAGAAACCTTATGCTCTGACTGTCATTCTCGTTAGCTCTCCCTTAAATGAAATGATGCCCACATAATTAGTTTGGACCATTTTATGTGGAATGACTGCACGAATTTGGCTAATTTGAAATTCTAAATTTGAGTAAATGGTATGATAGTCAATCTTCAGAATTTTACAGCCATTTCACCTGGCATGGAAGAGATGCCTGAGAACTGCTGGGAGTCATCTGGATGTTTGCATGCTTGGAGGATTAGAGATGGCATCAGAAGAGATAGCAGGGGCTTGGAGCTCAGCCACATCTGCCGTCCCTCATATTCTGTGTATTGATTTGGAAGAGACTTCTGAATCTCTCAGCCCCTTCTTTGGAGGAAGGAGAAGATGGGCTATTTTATCGAAGAGCACCATACTGAACCAGCAAACATAGATCACTGAGTTACCCTCAGAGTGATGGTTCACACGGAAAGCGCTTGGGTTTCTCTAAATGAGGACCAGCTGCAACTCTGTGGTCCCACACCCCCTGCAAACATATCCATTCCTATTTTCAAGCCCGCTTTGAAGAAACTGAAGCCTGGAGCAGGTTGAAGGGAGTCAGCAAGTCTGTCCCTCCCATTCTCACTTCCATCTCTGGAAAACTCTGCAGAGGGCTGAGTGACAGCCACACATGCTCCATCCTTGAACAGATGTACAGCCTGGTGCTCCATGGCCTGCAACCACAAATCCACACAGAACCACCAGGGACAATGCCTGTAGTCACTGGTCGCAGCTGCTTCCTTTTCATGGATCCCCATATTACTTGTAGGGAGTAAACTGATAACGAAGCAGATCTTCCCCTTAATGTAAGACACACCGGGAAAACAAAGACAAAAAGGCAAATGAGGAGCTGATGCCATCCCGAACAGAGCCTGCCACATGCTCTGCACTGATTTCTCAGTCTTAATGTGCCCTGAAGCAGATGGCATTTGTTGGGCACAGTCAGATGCACCCAGACGGCTCATATGGTTCATTCCAAATAGCCTGCCTACTTGGAAATGGCAAAGTTCCCTAGAGATGCCAGTGTGGAAGGGTCCAACCCCTCACCTAGCACCACAAATACAGCATGCGTTTGCTCTTCCATTTCTCTGAGCTCTGTGCTGTATGCTGCAGAAATAACAGTTAAAATATAGCTAAATATTCATGGACTAATCAGGTAGGTAAAAACAGATGATTGGTTTTGTTAAGTACCATGGAGGCCACGTGTGCACCTTGAGAGGAAGACAAGGGGTTCTTCACTAAGTGTGTTAGCAGAGAAGATCTCCCAGAGGAGGTGGCCACTGGCTGGAATCACAAAAGATGAATGAATCCAAGAGCAGGGTTGGCTGACACCCAAGAGGATGCTGTTCCAGTAGAGGGAACATAATAGCAAAGACCCAGAGACACACGTAGAAAAATGCTGGCTGTGGTAACTGAGATTACTATTGAGCAAGTATTCCTGTCCTCTTCCTTAGCTCCTCTAGGAACCTCTTGGACTGCAGCTTGACTTTGGACAGGGAAGACAACTTGCTTGAGCCATTGCTATGTGAGTAGACACGATGTCAGCAGAGGTTTAGTGTCAGCTTGGGTATATAGACTTTACCTTCCCACGTCACTGTGAGGACATCATGCCCTGGGAAGCTTGCATGTAATAGTCAAGAAGTGTGTCCAGACTAGACACAGACTCAACCTCAGTTGAACTCAGCCCAGACTCCCAAGCTTCCAAAGCTAACAGACCCATGTTCTTGTTGTAGCAGATCAATGACCTCTGGGTTGGTTTTGCTATTTAGCTGTAGTAGAAACCCAGGTGAAGAAGAGGGAGAAGGAAACTGGAGAAGGAAGGAACTACCTCAGCCGAGGGAAACTGCTACATCAAAGGAGAAGGCAGACGAGGCTCACAATCATCAGGTACAGGTTTCTCTTTGGTGACCACTTGGCCACTCATGCCTTTCACCTGGCATAGGTTTGAACAAACAGCTACTATTTAGCAGACTGACAGATCAGGGATCCCAGGAAATAATAAGCCATGAATGCAACAGAGACTCTCTGCATCTCTGGATTGAGTAGGCCCCACAGAAAAATTTCAACTAGGACTATAGCCTAGAAATGTGTTCAAGAATAGACATAAAATGTACCCAGTTTAATAAATACTTGGATGAATATGAGTGGTGAGTTAGGATTCATATTTGAATTATATTTAGTATAAACTCCTCAGACTCAAGAAAAAATGAAATCACTAGCTATTATTGTGCACAAGGAAAGGCCCGGTTACTGGGATCAAAAATATGTACCCAGTAAACACTTATTTAGGACTCACTGTGTGTAATGCATTGACAGATCTTGAAAGATAAAGGCAGACTCTTAAAATGGCCTTTTAGAAGTAAGGACATAAATGCAATTGTATTTTAGGCATATTGTCATCATAATGCACTATTGAGCCAACCTGATAATGGCCGATGCTAGCTATTCTCGGTGTCTCTAGATTTTCAAACCCCAAAGGGTCTCAGTGCCACTGAGGATACTTGGAGGGGACATGCCAAACGAAACAGCAGCAGCAACAGCATCTCCTGGCAAGGCTGAAGACAATTTGCATTGCAATCTCTCCAGAGTCTATGCAGAAGCCTCTGTGGAGAAGGAAGTCAAACACAGTCTGAGAAGAGACAGCCAGGATTGAAGGGGCTGAGGGAGAGGGGCAGGAGGATGGTGGTATGGGGCGGGGCAACACAAAATACAGAAAGTTATATCATAGATAAAACTGTGATAGATGCCACAACACTGAATTCTGCTCTGTGTACTCTGACTTTT
Source organism: Bramus lutescens (assembly GCA_001685075.1). Classification (NCBI taxonomy): domain Eukaryota; kingdom Metazoa; phylum Chordata; class Mammalia; order Rodentia; family Cricetidae; genus Bramus; species Bramus lutescens. The sequence goes on along the minus strand of LOEQ01007124.1, from coordinate 28,500 downwards.
ACCTTCCTGTCATCTCAAGGGCTAGTGACCATAGTCAAAGCAATACCACGTAGGTCACAAGGTCTCATTCGAAAAGGAGGTAGAGTTTCCATGTGGGTCTCTTGTGATATCTTTGGAGCTCTGAGACACAGCTGAATGACCTGATACAAGGTAGCATGGAGTCCCAGAGCACCTAGAGAGCTCATGGGTGCATATCTGGACCCCAGCTTCAGCATAGCTCCAGGTGGCAGCTAGCATCAACTGCCAGAACTATAACAGCTTTGGGTGATTTTGGACTGCAGGCCCAATATCTTCAATCTCTGCACACTGCTGGTAAGAAAACCCTGTCCTCGTTTGCTTTCTGTTGTTGTGGTAAACATTATGTCTAAAAGCGACGAGGGGAAGAAAATTCCAATTTCAGCTTACAGTCAATCATGAAGGAAAATCAGGGCAGGGACTCAACACAGACACCTGGAGGCAGGAACCAATACAGAGACAATGAAGGAAGGCGGCTCACTGGTTTGATCTCCATAGCTTGCAGAATTTGATTTCTTATACAACCTAAAACCACTTGCCCAGGAGTGGTACCACCGGTATTAGACCTGACCCTCCTGCATCACTAATAAAGAACTACCCCACAGCCATGCCTGCAGGCCAGTATGATGGAGGCATTTTCTCAGGTGAGGTTCCCTGTTCCTATGTGATTCTAAGGTTGTAGAAAGTTGGCAAACAAACAACAACCAACCAACCAACCAACCAGACAGACAAAATATCCAGCTCACCAGTACTGACCCTGACGATTAGAAAGGGACAGTCATCCCTTTGTGCCCCTTCAACAACCCCTGAGTCTGGCATGCCACACTCATAGTAGGGTACTTGTCACACAGCAATGGACACTGGAAGAAGAATATGGTGGGGACAGCACCTCAAGTATTTTCCTGTCCCTTTGGGAGTGAATAACTAATCACTCCTCGGCTCCACACAAGGAGGAAGAATTCCTACCTTCCAGTCCTCGCTCAGGCAGAGAGAAAAGCAAATGAAAGGTGTACAGGTGTGTTCTGTTGCCCAGAACCAGTGTGGTGCTCAACCATTCAGAATAGCGGTTCTCGGTGGAGGTGATTCTGTCCTCCTAGGAAAATTTGGCAAAGTTAAAGACATTTTGGACCATCACAGGTTGGGGAGGCTGTGCTACTGCTCTCTAGAAGTTAAGGGCCAGGGGTGCTATCCTGCCCACGGCTGCCAGTAACAGGTAACCATCCACTCCACAATGTCAGCCACGCTGAGACTGAAAAATTCTACGTTAGAAGCTGGCAACTACTGAGCGTCGAGCACTTTGCTAAGAATGTACCATTTACAGAGGAATGCTACCTGGGCCAGGGAGACAAAATGATGGCAAGGCATGAGGGAAGCCTCTTGCTGCTTTTTGAGACAATAAATGAAGCTGCATCTGCAGGCTGTCTAGCCCAGGGTGCCCAGCCCACACACCACCCTTTCTGAACCTGCCTTCTCCAGCAGGCTCCCTTTAAAGTGGCATCATTAACCACCTGTTCTCAGACTCACTCTGGAGAACTACTTCTTTTGCAAAACATATATATTCATTAGTGAATTTTAGGAATGTGTGTCTGCTCCAGGTGGCCAGGAAACTTGCTGTAGTGAAAACATCTAATTTCTGTGTATCATTCACTTGCTTCATTGTCAGAAATCCAATGGAGGTGGGGAGGAAGAGGATGCTGTGAGAGTCGACTCCTTTATTCCAGGACAATTGAACAGGATGCACCTGGTTCTGTGCCGGGGGCTGGCAGTTGGAGAAGAAGGAGACACTGTCCTCTAAACTGCTAGGGTGTTTTCGCTTTGTATGGCTGGCGGAGAGTCTCCTTCAGCTAGATTTACGCCCTGTTTTTCTTCCATGTGAGGAGAAAGTGTCTGAAAGTCCCCTTCTCTTTCCAGGCAGGGCAGAGTTTCCAGGCTGATTTATGGACCTACTCAAGTGACACTCTAAGACATTATTTTGCATGATATATCCTCTGTGTGGCAGGCAGCATGGTCAAAGGTGCCCAGCTGGAACTGAGGATAGAGAGGCTATACATATTCCCAACTGACTTCTGGAGGAAGGGTGCCCCACGGGGTTGAAAATCATGACCAAACTAGATAGAAAAAGAGGACAATAGATGGCCAAGACTGCCAGTGTTTCTCCAAAGAGACAGTGGCCTTTTGTGTCATCAGGCAAAACAGGAGAACAAAATAAGGACATGAAATACAATATGGAAAAAGCAACAGAGAAACCCGATAGACATTAGACCTGCTAGGCTTCAAGGTCAATATCCACGGTGATCTACCAGACAGGTTCCCCAGGAGAGTGTGGGGAAGACAGCTCTATCTTTAAGGGTCCCACCCACACCCCATAATCCAGTCTTCATCATGAGAAAGCTCTGAGGCAAAAGGCAACTGAGAGTCCTCCAGTTCCTCAAGACACCTCACTATTGCTTCAAAATTCTAAGTCATCCCCATCAAGGAAACTCTAACAGACTGTCACAGCCAAGAGGAGCCTGAGGAGATGTGACTGTCTGGAACAGAAGGTCCTGGATGAGGTTCAGAATCAAGAGAAAGACATTAATTGGCAATTAAGGAAATCTGAGTGAACACTAACATCAGTTAATATTAACATATTGTTACCTACTCACTGATCATATCAAAAATTGCCTGTCTATATTAGGTGGATATAACAAGGTAACTGGAATAGGGTTTAAGAGAATTCTATGTACTGTCATTTGAAAAAATTCTATTAATCTCTTACTTTATTTCTTTTTAAATAAAGTTGTTTAAACAACAAAGGGAAACAAAAGCATCCATAGTGTTATCTTCTTCACAGAGCTGCTAATAACACGGTCTACAGCTGTTTCTGCATTTATGAAAATTCACATATTTTTTAACAAAACACACTAAATATGGAGTTATTCTTTGATGAGAGGTGGGTTTTTTGTTTGTTTTCTTGCTTTGTTTTTGTTTTGTTTTGTTTTCCAGCTGTCTTAAAAGAGACTCCCTGGCCCTCCTTTGCAAGTCTAGCAAAGTTTTATACCCAAGGGAAGGCAAATAAATGTAAGATATGTGTTAAAACTGAAAGAAAGCCACCTCACAAACTAGCCCAGGCCAAAACAAAACACGTGTTTCAGGAGGACATCTGCTAAGCAAGAACCAGGTTAGATAAGAACAAACGATATGTCATTCTGCGGGAGGAGCTGACGTGAGTTCCAAACTGCCCCGTAGTTCAGGGCACTCAATTCACAAGGAGCTCTTTGGACTCTTACAGATTCTGCAGTTTAGCCAGGCCCATCACCAGGACAGGGACCTGGGATTCAGAGGGATACAAGTTAAGTTATAACTTAGTACTTGGTGGAGTCGTGTCGGAACCTCCAAACCTAGCTTCCTTCTGCACATTTGGGCAGAGTCAAATTCTAGGCATGAGGAAGGCAGGACAAACGGATGTGTGAGAGCCTGCAGTTTTTCCGCTAGAGCAGCATTTGTTAACTAGGTGATGTGCATTGTTCTTCCAGGGTCTCAATATCTGAGTGGGGCATGCAGCCCCATGTGCGTCCTGGGGAGCCACAGGGTAGATGGTATTCAGCTAAGGACCATAACTTCTAAGCCTCTGTTTTAAGGCCTCAGAAAAAGCCCAGTGACTGATGGGATGCTAAGATTCCCTGGTTCTGGCCTCAGAGTTCTCATTCAATATGTCTAGTTTGTGAGCTGGAAGTTGATTTCAAGTATCTCAGGTGAAATCAGATTTAGAAATTATTAAGATGGCCAGTCCCTTCTCGATTTAAATTTCTAGGAACAATTGATTAGCAAATTAAATCCCTATAATTAATCTTCACAAACCCCACTGCTATTCCAATGGGCCTCTTCTGGCCTTCTTGCTACCCTTTCCTTAGAGAAAGAGATTCAGAGAGAGAGAGAGAGAGAGAGAGAGAGAGAGAGAGAGAGAGTGTGATATGTCTGCATGTATGTGCATATGTGTGTGGTTGTATATGTGTATGAATATGTGTTGTGTTGTCAGTGTATGTGTTTGTGTGTATGTGTGGTATATGTTTATGTGTATGGTATGTGCACATGTGAGTATATGTTATGTGTATATGTGTTTTTGTATGTGTGTATGTATGTATGTGTATATGTGTTTTATTTGTGTGTGTGTTTGCATACATACATGTGTGCTTCTTGTGATTTCAGAAAAGCGTCGGCAGTTCAAATGAGAAGCATCTCTGTGATTCTTCTGCCCATCTGACACAAATGAGGGCCTAAGTCCTCAGTATAATGGGTGTCTTTAATAAAATGGTAAATTTGAAGACAAAGAAAGACGTCTTCAACTGGACATGGTGGCACATGCCCAGTTTATAATACTAACATCAGGGTAGGGGAGGCAGGAGGACTAGGAATTCAAGGTCATCTTTTGCTACATAGCAAATTTGAGGCAACCCGGAATACATGAACTTCACAAAAACCAATCAACCAACCAACCAACCAACCAACCAACCAAACAAACAAACAAACAAACAAACAAACATACAAGAGTGATAGCAATAAAATACAAAAGCCATGATCAAAGAGAAGACAATAAGATAAAGAAGAAAAGGGTCTATAATCCAAGGAAAGCCTACAAGCTCTCAATCATCAGAGTCTTCCCTCTCATTCCTAAGAAGAAACCAACAGTGATGAACCTTGAACTTGGACTTCCAGGTTCTGGAATGGCAAGACAACACATTTCTGTTACTTTAGTCATCTAGTTGGTATTTGTCTGAGCAGCCACAGGAAATGAGAAAACCCAACAACCTACAGTCACCTACCAGCTCCTGGGGCTGGGAAAAGCCTGGAGTTTCTAATTTCAAACTCGCAAATGTCAGGTTCCTGAAGTCTGTCTGTGCCCAAGGCCTGGCTTGCTGAAGCCCAGCAGGGACAGTGGCCCTCCTGGACCAGCAACAGTGCACCTCATGAGAGGAGGTGACTGCACACTGTTTCCATGGACTTTCATCCTCCTGGAAGAAAGGGAGTGAAGCTGTCAGCAGACCCTCCCTTCCCATGTCCATGCCTGTTGTGTGTGCTATGTGGTTCATGATGGCTCTGGGGCACTCAGACGACCCTGAGCTTGGTGCCCACTGAGTACAGACAAAGCCTGTTGTGGTCATTTCTCTGTGGCACAATTCACATACAGAACAGCAGCAAATGGTTCCTTGAAATAAAAAAAAGGAAGATTGATACCCTCCCCACCCAGGCCCCCCAGGGTTTCAGCTTTAACACACCAAAAGCAATTGCTTTACAATAAAACCTCAAAAGCCTGTGCTGCCCTGACTGGCAGGTGAAAGCTGGGGTGCTGTATGCTGGGCAGAGAGTCAGTTCTAAGCCCCGCTTCATTACTATGGGGGAGGTTGTGGCAGACATTGCTGCAGGAACTGTACACTGAGCAGTGGGAGGATCTGGAATGTTACATGTGAGAGGGCAGGCACTGGGGGCCAGCCACTGGGGACACAATGAGTGCTAAGCCCTCAGGTAGTTCTCAGGGCTCTTCAAAATTCTTCAGACTCTTCTCTCACGACTGCCCGCTTGGGCGCCAACAATACTGAACAACTGGTTCCTTCCACTTCAGTTCAAATCCTGTTTCTGTCACAGACCTGCTCAGTGACCTTAGTTTCCACTTCTGGATACCGAAGACACAAACATAAACCCTTTGAGGCTGTTAAAGGGATTATGTGAGATAAGTCTCAAATGCTTCATGGTGTCCAATGTTGTTCAACCAAGATATTCAGTGGGAACAAAAATCAAACATCAGTTCATTCATAAATAACCTTGTTTACCAGTATTTAGTGCAAAATAACTGCCAATCAACAGCAGATTTAGCAGTCATCAAAAGAGCAGTAATTGGCTCTCTCAATTTAGTTCCCCAACTTCAAAATTCAGTCACAGCACTGTCAATGATTACAATGCAGTTTCCTGGGGCCTACTTTGAGCTGGAGTCTGGAGCACTGATTCCATAAGGAGAGAATTTTTGACAGCCTTACAGTTTGAAGAAATAAAGTCATGTGAGGATGCCCACTCCTCCTAGACCACACACACACAGTCCTGCCCACCCCTCCTCTAGCACACAGACACAGTCCTGCTCAACTTTTCTGTTACTTCACCACCTCTCTCCTCTTCTTGGAAGCATGGGATTTCTTAAGCTCCTGGTCCCAAAAGTATTTGTATGTGATTGAATTAACATTGGTACTGTGAGAATGGTGGCCATCTGAAAAGACCATTCAATGTGATTTCCTTCTCCCTTCTTATTTCAAATTGATGAGCAGTGTGGCACCTGAGGCTCTGGATGGTCTCCTCCTGCCTTTAAGTGCTTCTGAGACACCAGCTGGTTCAGTCCAGATGAGGCTTCCAAACAACATCAAATGGAGGGTCTAGGGCATGCAGGACCCAAGAGTGGGGGTGAATGGGTGCCCCCACCACCATGACTCAAGTCACCCATGTCTTCAGACAGCACATGACTGTCTCTTCAGCCTCTTCAGCACCTTCTCCCTACCCACAGCCAACTTCTGCCATTCTCATAGCCCACAATGAATGATACACAGTTGCGTCCCCTTATTTCATTTTCTAAGGTCAATGGGATCTCACAGGTGACAAGGAAAAAAAAAGCTAGGTTGCCTGCTTATGCTTGCAAAGTCATCATGACAAGGGGGAGCCTTCCATGGTATTTTCCCATTCAGTCAGTGTAGAGCTCTGACCTCTGAGGCCCCACCAGGACCACTGTCAACAAAAGGACTGTCAGGCCAAGGTCAGGAGCTACCCATTCTTTTGGAAGACACTTCAGCTGCGGCTCTACTAACTGTGCCCTGGATTTGGTTCCTGTCCTGGATACTCAGGCTTTAAGTTTGCCTGTCCAAAAGGAAGCTGCAAATACCAACGATGCTAACACATTACTGAGGCTCTGGCTACATAAAGATTAACATCCAGGGATGGCTCTCAGATTGTGGGGTTTTAATTCGCTTTCTACTTGGTTTCCCACCTACCTCTGTAGGCACTCAATCCAAACTCCAAGGCCCACCTGACTTGCTACTTCCCAACTCTGTTTCCTCCCTCAGTAGATAGATAGCTCTACCATCTTTCAAGTCTCCCAAGGGTAGTTCTGCTGAGCAGTTAGAGGGGAAGGGAAGCCAGTGCTACCATTTTTACCAGGGAAGCTGTTCTGATTCCTCTGGGGTGATTCACTCCGTGTCCCATGCATTCTGACACTTGGCAGATCACACTGCGACTCTCGTTCATGGGCCTCACTCTGTAGCCGAGGGTCTCTAGGGCAGAAGCCCTCTCCTTCCCTCCGTGCAGCCCCTACCAAGACTAGCCTGCTGGACCCTTGTGCGGAACATGCTTCTTTGCATGTTCATTGTGCAACCATGACAGTTGCCATAAGAGTTGCAATTGAAGAAGACCGACCAGAACTTTCAGCTAGGAAGTGACAATGAAGCCACTCTGCCTGCTCTTGTACATTACTACCTCACAGCTGCTTCCATTCATTCAGGTGATAACTGTGGAATGAGTTATTCCAAGTGGTTTGAGCAGGTGATGACCTCTGCTCATTCCAGAATTTCTTTCTGTGATAAACGACAAGCAATGGCTTCATGATTACATTTCTCCTTTTGCAGTAATATTGGCAGGGTTTCCCTAATGTATATTTATTATTTATTACTATTACTAGTTTGGAGACAAGGTCTCACTAGATAGCCCAGGTTAGCCCTGAACTCATGATGCCCCTGCCCTTGCCTTCCAAGTACTGGGATTATAGACATGTGCCACTGTGCTTGCTAAGTGTATATGAAACACATTCCTCAAGGATGGGACAACCTCCCAGAAATAAGAGCATTGTCACTTTGCAGATGACCAAACTAAGGCCTGAAAATTAGCTCTTGCACCAAAGGTTAAATGGAGAGCCAAGGTAAAGTCAAAAAGTCTGCCTCTGCCATCTTGTGCTGCTCTTTCCACAAGACTCTGCATGCCCCTGGCTGAAGTGGCATGTCACCCAGACAGAAAATCCATACGTGTTTTTTTCATTTTCCCAGGCTTACCTCCAGTCAGCTTAGGACAGCCTCAACAGCAGGCTGAATGTGGAGCACTAAGTATCTCTTAGGCCAGTGTTTTAGCCCTAATAACTACCTGCAGCCTGGCCTGATTCCCCCACCATAACTGCGGTTATAATCCAGGGCTCCCTTTGTCTTCAATACAGTATTCATCATGGTGAAATTTCAAAATAACTCATTAAAATGTTATTGTATGTCTCCTGTCGGACCCACACTGTTGATTGCTACGATGGGACTGATGATGTATAGGGACGGCACATTTTGTGTGGTGGTAGGGGGTGTCCCAGTGGCTACCCAGCATCCCTTCAAGACATGAACGTATCAGGCTGGGTAGCAAGAGAGAAGAACCAGAGCGGTGATGAGAGCAAGACTGCAGCCAGTCCATAGCACTGAGTTCCCAGGAGCACTCACATGGGAATCTGAAAGTATATTAAGATGCTTGGACTTTTCTAGACAATGGGAACCACAAAAACACAGAATCTATTGATGTGGGATGTCCTTCTGTAGATGTGTTGCTTTATTGGTTGATGAATAAAGTTGCTTCGGCCTATGGAAGGACAGAATAAAGCCAGGTGGGAAATCTGAACAGACATATAGGAGAGAGTAGGCAGAGTCAGGAAGATGCCATGTAGTTGCTGAAGGAGAAAGACGCCGCCAGAACCTTACTGACAGACTACAGCCACATGGCAATACAAAGATTGATAGAAATGTGTTAATTTAAGATTAAGAGTTAGTTAATAAGAATCCCGAGCTAATAGACCAAACAATGTTGTAATTAATATGGTTGCTGTGTGATTATTGGGTTTGAGCAGTTGGGAAATGAGCGAGTGGTCTCTGTTTACAATCTACATATACTATCTGGAAGAAGTCCCAGTGGTAATGTTTCTCACTCATTCATCTTACAAATTGAGACCCAGAGACGGCATGTGCCTTGTGAAAAGTCACATGACTAGCATATCAGAGTTCTAATCCAGAYGGTCTAAGTGTAGAAAGAGATTATCCTACAGGGAGAAGCTCAAGGCCGATGATGCTGATCTGCCAGGTATAGAGTCGGTGCTTACAATGATCAAAGCAGAGACACGTGGAAAGTGGCCCCAAAGCAAGGCAGTTGGAAAGGAATGGCCCATCATCCCCTAAGCTTTATCTGTGCCCTACTCAGAATCAGGTCTTGTACCCAGTGCACCAGGACTTAGGCTCCTTTAGTCCTCTTCACAGCCCAGGAAGGAAAGGATCAGGAACTCTGTTGAGATGGAGATTGAAGCTTTAGAGAACTTTGATAACCTCCCTCAGTGCACACGAACTTGACTTTGAATGAAGTTCATTCAGTAAGACCCCCCCCAAACTCAATCTCTTCATGCTCAACTGAACTCCCTAAGTTTTAACATGCTGCTAAAGTCTGGAAAGAAAGGACACTGGAAGTCTTTCACCTGTGCATAGCGAGTTTTTCCTCTCACCTTTCCGTGCTTGTCTGTGGAGGAAGGGCAAAGTGACCTCTCTATAGATTTTTCTCACCATAAAAAGCAATTAAGCTCCCGTGGGAGCTGTTTAGATCAGAAAATCCAGCTTGTACTCTGGGAAAGGCATGCGGGTCGACAGAGGTAATCACAGCTTCTGAACTCCTTCATCTGCTCTGCAGTATCCATGATAAGAAGGCCAAGTCTGTGACCACAACACTTCTTGCCCACTCAGGACAGACAACTTTTAAAGTGGTATAGTATTTGTGTCTTAATAAATAAAGCTTGCCTGAAGATCAGAATGCAAAGCAGCCACACTAGTTAACCATTGAGGCTGGGTGGTGGTGGTGACCCCTTTGATCCCAGCATTAGAGGGGACTGTAAGACAGAAGGAGACAGGTCTCAGCTCAGTCTCAATCTGAGGATTCATAAAGGCAGGATCGACCATTTTCACTCTGCGGTAGAGGTAAGAGCCAGTGGCTGGCTTCTTTCCTTTTCTGATCTTCAGCTTGAACCCCAATATCTGTCTCTTGGTTTTTATTATTCATGCTACATCTGGAGCCCAATGTTTGGGATATGAATTCACTAAAAAGCCATTTGCCCATGACTTTACATATGGAAGCATACAGATTTTGAACATGGCATTTCTTCTATCTGTAAACCATTAGCATTATGTAAACTTCACTAAATACACAGCATGTCTTCCTGTTCCATGTAAGGTTGGGCTTCAGACTATTAAAGAGCTTTTCCTCTGGGACAGGGCTTTGTATCCGTTGCCCCCAGCCTTCTCCCTGACTTTGCATTGATTCTGGTTTCTCCTATAGTGACATTACACAGCACCCCATCTCTGTGTGTTTTCTCCATATCTCTGCGGGTGCTGCTTTACTGACTGCCGATGGTCCCTCCACACCCCCCACTCACCCCGACTCAGGGCTGAGACATCTCAAGAAATAATCGGTCCATACTTTGGCTAGGGTAGGGGCTCTGTCCTTGCTTTCAAAGCCCTATACGTCCCCATATGCTTCCCTTTGTCACAGTGCTCTCTTTCATTCTCTGCTTATTTTGCTTCTTCACTGCAGAAGCAATAGGACCGATTCATGTCTACACAGCCAGCACATATCATTAGAAAACATTGAATGTACTCCTGAAGAATAAACAAATAAAACAACAAATTGGTGAGTTCCAACAAGCCTTGTAGTGGTTAAGAGGGAAGAAACACAGGGGGATTTGCCTTGGATGCTTACTGACTTGGAGAAGTGGAGCCTATGGGCATGGGTCTCCCTTTGGAAGGAGGCTGAAGGAGGTGGGGGGGGTTCATCATTAACCAAAGGCAGGTACAGAAACAATATATCATATGTGACATCGGTTACCTTGGCTACACTGTTAGGGTTATGGGATGAAGCTGGCTAAGTCACAGGGCAGAGCCAAAGTGACTGAGTACCATGGCCATTCTATATGATGTCAAAGGTTCCCCCTTTGTGTAGATGTCAAACTGAAGCCACAAATCTGATAGAATAGTCAGTGATTTTGTGTCAAGGAAAAGGGACCTTCCCTTTGGTCGATGCAGCTTGATACTTTGATGTTTTGCTTGGTGAGCAGAACTAGTGACAGATGTTAAAACTGAGGGTTAGGGTGAAGTTGTCATTGTCTTGTACAATACCCATGTGCAGTTGCCCAGCCTTGAGAGGCTGGGCCAGAAGTTGAGAGGCCAGACACACAGCTGGAATCTAGTTCCTTGTATAGAACCTGAACATTTATAGCTAAATGCTTTTTAAGTTAAATAAACTTATTTTTATTTATTTGTTTATGGGAGGGCAAACTGAAGCCTTTGATACTACGTAAACATTCTACTACAGAGTTATAATCCCAGCCTTACTCGCCTTTCTCCCTGACTCTGAGCCTGCAAATCTCTACTGCCCTCTAGAAATCTTCATAGTGTGTGGGTTCCTTGCCAGTAGAACCTGAGACAAGGACACCTGGGCCAGATGATTTACTTGGGGGATAATTTAAGAAAAAATAAGAGAGAGAAAACAAAGAAAAGAAGATAAAACCACTCAGCGATGAAGTTTTATGGCTAACTTGCAGTTCAGACCTGTAAAGGATGGCTTGGAGAAACACACAGGTGTATATCAAAAACATCCTTCCAAAACAGCAGACTCTTGATTGTCAGTTACTTGCATCTCTCCATCCTCAGTTTAGAGTGGCCACTAGGAATCCTCTCCAGGGCATATGGAAGGATGAGTGTGAAGTAAGAGAACTCTTGGATGCGAAGGTGTGCTGAGAGCATGGACCTACCATCGGGTGGATGAAAGGGTCTGCCGCGGAATACTGAAAGGATCCAGCTTAGCTTAACCATGAGCTGTGGGGATCATTGGGAACTTCCTAATGGAAAGAATTCAATAAGAGAAACAGCCCCTCTGGGCCTCTGACTCCCAGAAAAAGCCAAAGATGCTGCTCAAAGGCATGAGTCCCTGTCCTCTATTCTTCCTGCACTAGCCAGCACCACTGGATCTACGAAAGACGCTTCCAGCCTCAAACAGGTGCAGGCTTTGCGTCCTGTCAGCACTCAGAGGAAGTGATAATTCCTCAGTGCTACTCATGCCCAAGCAGGGTAGGTAGGGATGGACTCCAGTTGGCTTTGCCTCTTCAGTAACTTCAGTCACTCAGAGTTTTATGGGAGGCATTATTGCAAACGCAGCACTCCTCAGTATCCATTAGAAATGAGGAACATTTATATTTTAGTGGCATCCAGCCACAGATTTGCCACGAATTTTTCTGAGGTTTCTCCATGAATACAGGAAGCTAAAGGAGGCCAGCAGTCAGTGTGGATCTCAACGCCATAAATGTGATCTACAGTGCCCTTACAAAATCAAGGGAAGCTTTTTCTTTGAGGTTGAACTGAATTTCTGGTTTTTGGTTGAGGTTTATGTCACATGTATTTTACAACCCAAATCTCAACCCTTTTACTAAGGGCTGGGGAATGCTCTGTGAATACCTAGCATAGTGGTTCTCAACTTGTAGGTCACAGCCCCTTCAGGGGTTCAATGACCCTTTCATAGGGGCCACCTAAGACCATCAGAAAACACACATATATTTACATTGTGATTCATAACAGTAGCAAAATTATAGTTATGGAGTAGCAAAGAAATAATTCTATGATGGGGGAGGGTCTCGCCATTACATGAGGAACTATAATTAAAGTCACAGCATTAGGAAGGTCGAGAACCACTGAACTAGAGTGTAACTTGGGAGCAGACACTGTGAGCATGTTCTAACCAAGGCTAGGCCCCATATCCCAGAATCAAGCACAGTGCCATGATATATAATGATGTGCGTAGTAGACAAGAGAGGAAGCCATAGAAGTGTGCTATTGTGGCCCATGACAATGCCTATGGGGAAACTGAGGCCCTCAAAGTCATGTATTAAATCAACAGAGGATCTACGGCTAGAAGTTAGATCTAGATTTAGGTAGTGGTCATGAAAGTTCCATTTTAGCTACCCTTGGAAACACTGGGCAGAATATCAGTGAATTTATTTAATGCATTCTACATGTGAGACATTTTCTAAGACTTTTAAACACCAGGACTCATTATATACTCACAGTAACCCCATGAGGAAAACAACAATAACACAAAACTTTGTTTGTTTGCATTTTGCATGCAAGGAAACTGAGGACAAGAGAGGTTAGGTAATTTGCCTAAGGTCATTCAGCAACAGAAGCAGGTTTAACTCTAGACTGGACCAAGTCCATTGGTTTATCTTTGTGTTAATACACATCTTACAAGGATTCTCCATTTCTGTGTTTCCAGAAAGCCTCAATCCACAATAGTTTTAAGAATTGTGCTGCAAGGAAATCTTTTCCATCCCATCTACATTTAGCTCTCCTAGAGCTTTAGCTTTAGCAAAACTGGAGAAAAGGAAGACTGATAACCTTGGGAAAGTATTGAATTCATGATTCCAAAGACTCCTCTCAATTCTATACCCACTTGGGGGGGGGTGCTAAAGAAGGATGCCTGGACACAGGGAAGCTCCTGCTATGTGTTCAGAGTCTGAGTAAGAGTGAATAGTATTGGCTGATGGAGGTGGTCTGCGTGCTGTTGGTGCTTTCCTGAGAGCTGTGGAGAGGATCCACAGATGAACGCATTCACGTACTTTCCAGATGCCAGGGAATATTTGTCTATTGTGGTTGGTCTGGGAACTTACTAGCCCAGGGTCATGAAGACAACTTGTTGCCTTCTAATGAATTTATACCAAGAGCAAGGCCCAGGTCCCTGAAGATAGGCAGAATAGATACCCACAACAACTGCCAAGGTGACTTTGGATTCCCTCGAGGATCTGGGATGGCTTCCGAGTGTGAGGTTAAAGAACAGTTGGTCTGGAATGTGGGGATCCAGGTCTTTCTCCTGACATCTCAGCATTTGGTGAGTACAACTGTTAGGTTTCTACATGAAATCTCATTAAACAGTGTGCTAATAGCTCAGTATGTGTGAAGAGGAGTTGGAAAAGATCATCTTACACCAACTTTTTCAGACCCCAGTGTTGGCAGGATGGGAAGTGAAGGAAAGAAGTCTGTCAAGCACATGCCACTCCCCTGAATTAGTCCTAACTGCCAAGCACTAACAGGCAGGCCTTACAGCTGCCTTCTCCTCAAAGATCAGAATTTTTTATGGTGTGAGTCTTTTAATAACAATTCACCACTATAGAAACTCATCTGAGTCCCAAGAATATGACATCATTCTCTCCCAACAGGAATTAGCCCAGTGACCTAGTTGCTTTTCACTGGTCCCCATCTCTGAAAGATTCCAGCAATTCAAATCAGTACGCTGAGTCTCAAGCTTTCAGCACATGAACACTTGGTAGAGAAACGTACAAAGCAAACAACAGTACTTGGAAAGCTGGGACTTAACAGCTCGCAGGCAATGTAGTATCATGGTTAAAACGCTGGAATTTGACATCCATTGATCTGGGTAGAGCCAGGATTTGAACATGCATTGTCTGACGCCAAAGCCCACATTCCCTGGGGTATACCAGGGAGTGCATCAGAATTCGTCCCAGCTACCCTTTCTGAAGTTTGAGGAGAAGCACAAGGAAGATGAGGCTAGAAAGCCTCAAGTGACCTACTTTCTCAAAATGAGTCTAGTAGGACACTGATTCTATCTAGGTACCGGAAGGCTTGGCTCTCTGAAAGGCATGAAGATGCTTCATCAACTGCCTGTTGCTGGGGCAACAAGAAAGGCTGTGAGTGTAGACTAACGACTATGATGTGGAGAGCCATGTGAGGATCTGTTACCATAGTGTGAGGCTGAGCAAGAGATATTGATCGGACAGAGTAAGCTTGCCTTTAACTCTAATGATTCTCTGTTTTCCCCATAAGAATTAACCCTGGCTCATATTCTCTCTCTCATCCCCTCCCTGCCCACGTCCTTCCATCCCTCCATCTGTCTCTCCTTCCCTCCCTCCCTCCTCCTGTCTCTATGTATATGGTTAGCTTGCCCCCATTGTCCTTTTGGGAACTTTCTAGTATTTCTTTAATGAAACAGCCTGTTTGGAAGAGCTACATACATGATCACTTTAATAAGTTATTTTTTTTTCATGTGCTGTGGGTAATCTGATTTAATCACATTTTTTAAAAAGTTATTCTTCAGGGCAAATGGTTTTTTATTAATCTTAGCAATGATGGATAAAAGGTCATGTATAAAATATTTCACATCTAGGAAATTGACCTTTAACTTTTAAAAGAGATGTCTAGTGCAAGCAAGCATGGTTATAGAGGGCAGTCCGGGAAAATGTCACACCAAATTGCACAGGTCACCAAGAGCTCTGTCTAAAAGCACAGAAACAGAAAGCAAGCTGTAGGCTCTAGTCAGCCTTGAGCTTTTCCTCTTGGGTCCCACATCATCAGCAGAATGTCATGACACTCAGGACAATGGCTAGCACCATGTCAACTCCTCCCTTCAGGAAGAGGACAGCTGAGGGAAGAAGACGGTGGCTGTTGGCAGGTGAGGAAAGTCCATGGGCAAGGATACCTACAGGCAAGGCTGGCTAGCTGAGTTTGATCCTTGGAACCTATACGAAGTGGAGGAAGAGAACCCACTCTTTCATGTCGTCTTCTGAACTCCACATGTTAGTGCATATACACACACCCACACACATATAATTAAGTGTAATAATTCCTCTCCCACCAAAGGCTGATGGTCTTTGGAGAAGCCTCTCTCTTAAGTTCTTGTAACTTTGGAAGGAAGAAACCATAACCCTAAACTTTCTATCTACTATGTCTTAGTATACCAATCTCCACATTCTGTAACTAAACAGAGCTGATCATGTGAATGAAGGAAAAGCTAAGACAATGGAAAGATAAGCATGGGATTTCCCCAATACTGTCATGGTTACCTTTCTCTTACAGAGGCATGAGGCAATAAAGAGCCTCGGATGACTATGATTATTAGCATAACAATCATCTTTGAAAGCGTCAGACCAATATGCATGAACTCTGAAAAAAAGTATCTTCTTTTCTTGCCAACACTCCACCAGAAGCCATTCCCATCAGTGGTGAATTACTAATTCATGAAATGCTGCCAACAGTGACGGAGATTTATCTTGTCATAGGAGTATTGTTTGGGGAGACTTGAGAAGCTGGGGGGTACTGAGGGCTCAGAAGAAAGATGGCATTGTGGGTACGGCACATGGAGGGTGAGGACTGTTTGAATCTATTTGAAGAGTGAGGTCTGCCAGTCATTACTAGTTACCCTGCTCTGAGATGGTACTTCTTGTCTTTAATCCTCAGCTGTAGGGGAAGAACTGCAAAGAGGAAGGGAGTATGTTTGGCTACTGAGAACCTTTGATGTGGGCGAGGTATTTTGAGAAGGAGGTGTCCATGAGTAACCTACTGCTTTGAGCAGGAAATATCCCCCCTCCCAGACTCTTGTGTTTGAACACCTGGTCTCCAGCTAGTGGCCTTGATATTGTAGAGAATCACTCGGAAAGTGGGTCACCGGGAGAGGGCCTTGAGGCTTAATATCCCCGCCTTCCCATGTGATTAGCCACTATGAGTTCTCCACTATGACAGTCATTCCTCTTCAGCTGGGAGCCAAGATAGACCCTACCTCCTGTCAGTTGCTTCCCGTCAGCTATTTGGTCACAGCAGTGAGGAAACTAGCTAAGCAACCTGTGATGAGGGAACTTTGTTCTCTACTGACACAAGGCACTGATGATGCCCTCTGGCAAAGTCACTCTAGACTCCTGACCCATCTCATCAAGTTCCTTGTTTCTGGACCTTCTCAGTTCTTTAAGCTCTTTATCACCAAAGAAAATATTCCCTAGTAATGATTTACATCGGTCCTTTCTAATTTGCCCCAGATATGAGCTGCAGTTTCCCCGCTCATGTGTATTTTTCTATGTTTGCACCCCAGAAGAATCCCCAAGCCTACATTTCTATGGCTCCCTCCGCTGTAGTTTTATGTCTAGTTGATATGATGTGTTCTCAGGACAGACAGGTACCCTGCCTCATTCCTCACTTGTTTTCATAAATCTGTTTAAAATACATGAGATGAAGAGACTTCCACACAAAGTCTGGACTGCTTCTTCATATTGATTTGGAAAGAATAGAACTATATAAATATACATGTATGCCTATAGCAAGCAGGTATTCTCTGTGGTCAAGCTAAGCACCATTACTTTACAAAAACTTGTTTTTCTTCCTGTGAAAATAGCATGTGAGTTATAGAAAGGAGAAACCAGCTGATCAACCCTCCACAGTCGTACAAAGGTTACCATCAGCCTTTGTCCACCTCTGGTGCCACATTCTTCCACTATATACAATTTTGTATTTATCTTCGCTTTCCTGAATAGAAACATTGTGGGACAGATGCACAATTATATTATCAATTCAACATTATGTAATAACATATCTACATGTTATGCAAAATTATTTTAATTATTATAGATGTAGAAGGGTATGACATCAATTATTCTAGTGTTCTATTATAACCGGTTTGTTCTGGAATAATCTTTTTGTACACTGTGGCAATGTGTCACTCCTGATTGCGTTAATAAAAATCTAAATAACACAATAGCTAGGCAGGGAGGACTCTGGGACAAAGGGCCTGGACACCAGGGGATGCAGAGCAAGCAGGATGGGCAATAGGGAGGTATGGTAATTAAGCCACTAGGCAGAAAGTAAACTAGAAGTGGGTTGATTTAAGTTAGAAGAGCTAGTTAGAAACAAGACTAAGCTATCATCAGTTGAGCCTTCATAATTAATGACAAGTCTCTGTGTCATTACTGGGGAACTGACAGTCCCAACCAAAAAGGCTGATTACATTACTTAAATTCTTTTCTTTTAAAAAGAACTTCTATTACAGTGGTCATGTTTGTATTGAAGAGCAAATATTGCTGAGCATGATGCCTCTTGAAGACTGGACTCCACATAACTGTTTTTAATCTGCAGGTGTAATGTGTGTATAGTACTTTTCAAATTGGTGCGGAAGATTTGGCAGTACCAGGTCTTAGCCCTGCCATGACACTCACTGTATTTGAAGAGCCATGACAACTACTTTTATCTGGGTACCTGCCATAGATCTCTTCATCGTTTTTTGAGAGACAGTATCTTAGCTATTGATGCCAGGAGCGATCTGCTTCTGTATACCACCTTTGAGCATTGTTGGATGAAGGTGTGAGCTGGAAGCTGCTGCAGCGATTTAGGAAGAAAAAGCCTAGGGTTTGTCTAAGAACAGGAACCAACAAGAAAACACAGAACTCTGGTTAAAATTGCAGTGGTATTAATTCAACTCATTCTTAGCTGTTCTACCATAATGTTTCATATTAAATGAGAGAACATTCTTGGTATATTGTCTCTGGTTTGGACTTTTGTTACTGGCTATGAAAGTATCTTTTTAAAATTTATTTTTCAAATTTTTCATGCAATATATTATAGTCATATTCTTTTCCCTCCAAATCCGAGGTCCTTTACTCCCTAACCACAAAAAAAGAGTAACAGCAGAAGCAGCAACAACAACAAAAAGTGGGGAGTCCCCTAAAAACATGGAATCCATTTTGTGCTGGCAACTATTCTCTATCGTTCAGCCTGCTTTGGGGTGCGGTTGATATACTCAGTGCCACTCTATTGAATAAAACTGATTTTCCCTCACCCGGAAGCCATCAACCACAAATAGCTTCTTAATGGGGGGGGGATGGACACAAGCCTACTTCCACCTCTCTGTGCAGGGATTTTATCTGGTTTGAACTTGTGCAAGGAGGTGGCATCTTTCGCACACGACAGAGTTGATGCACATATGAACTCATGGCGACCGTGACAGCATGCGGGAGACCAGTGTTGAGAAAGCATCAGCAGGAACCCCAGAGGCACTGCTGGTGAAGCCTGCTCAGGTGACGGACCCCCTCCCATGCTGGAGTTCTCTCTTTAGTGCCCAGTAGTCAATGTTCTCATTTTCTCAAGCCTAGCATCCACCCCGTGGCGCTGCTAACAAACATAAGACGTAAGAGGAGTTAGAAATATTTATGGCTGCAATATCTTTCCACCCCCCGCCCCGCCAAAAGGGGTCTTGGACCAGATCATTAGAGAAAATCAACCCAGTACATGGTATGCTTTTTTATTTCTCCCTTAGATTTTAATTCAGATAAGGTACATGACTTTCTGGGGCTGAGACTCTGGCTTGGGGAAAGGGGATTTTGTGTGGAGGGGTGATGGCTTGAAGACAGAAGCTTCTTTCTTTTCTTCTTTTTCCCATTCACTTGTAATTGATACATCTTTTAACTCACAAACCCCACAGAGGCTTTACAACTGAAACTCAGGGATTCCAGGAGTGACAGCATCCTGACGGATGCGTGCATCTGAGGTACAGGTTGCTTCCCTGTGCATGCACTGTTTTACAACCTGCATTTAGGGAAATCTTTTTGTGTGTATATTTTTAAGGTTCAACACCAAATGACAACAGAGGGCCCTTTCTGAAAGATACACACAGTTTGACGCCATCTGCCCTAGGACTTTCCTTGGATGCCACTTCCTTCAGGCTGTTTCGACATTCTTTCTCTGAACCACAGTCCTGCGAGATGGTCCTAGCTCAGCATCTGTCACTTGGAATCACAGTTGGCTATGTTTTTATCTGTCTTCTCCACTGGACCCTGAGGTCCTTAGGCAGACAGCATATCTGATTTCAGCTCCACACCTCCAAAACAATGAGGATTCACCAATGCTCCCAGTATAGTTTTTGTATGCTATTTTTGGGTGGAGTATCACTCCCTGGAACCCCATAAAAATGACCTTAGATCCTACTTTTCTGTCATGCCTGCTCACCTGCCATCCAACAAACAACAGATTATCACCATTCCATGCTCTCAGGCACCCTGTTTCCTGTTTCTGTGTCTCTCATTTCTGTCACCTTACTTTCCATTCCTGAAGCTGTTTGTGGCTACGCGTGCACCCTCTGAGATGTTCATTCCTCGCTTTCAGCACAGCTCAGGAATCTATCCATTAACGCACTTGTTTTGGCATTCCATATAACCAAGAGGACACATAAATGCTCCTCCCACCACATGCATGCCGTTCCAGTTACACACCAAGAGGAAGACAGGCAATACCTAGTGGGGCCTGCTGATGTGGCACCAGCTCTCCGGGGTACTACCAGATGAAGGCTATGTGTTCAATGCCACTGGGGACAAAGTGTGCCCTGGAGCATGTGACATCTGTATCTGATAGTCAACAAGTCAATTAGATATCTTGTCACTCTGTCGTGTGCTTTATCAATCCTACCACCAGTGACTTTTCCCTTCAAGTAAAGATGATTGGCTGTTACTTTCATGTTTGGGTCCAGCGTGGTGGCTGCTTCTGATTTCCTGTTTACCAATGACAACTATAATAACTATATCTGAGGATAAACCCTTACTTCTCCAATGCCCCAGTCAGGGATCTCCAGGCAGGCAGTTGTCCTGGCAACACTGTTCCTCTGGGTGCAGTTGTCAAGAGTCTTTGCTGGCGTGCCACATGCAGGATGACTAAAAGGCAGTTGGGCATAGGATCTGTCAGAGCCACTGAGATGAAGGAAGGAGGCATGCATCAGCGCCCACAGCCAGACTCGAGCATACTTCAGGCTCGACAATGACACTTTCAGACATGAATGCATCTCACAGTGAGACAACGACATTTGTTTAGGACACTAGAACACAGTGTTCAAAGAGTTCTGGGACTACACTTGCAATAAATAGAAAAGCCATAAAGCAGGAAGACAAGGGTTTGAAGCGGAAGTCTTATCTTCTCTCAGGTGGCCAGGTTGCCACTTCTGCAAAGCATCAGTAGAAAGCTTGCCCAGAGCAGGTTTCAAAAGAGCAAGGCAGATGAAACAGACAGATGGAAATTCCTCGAAGGGCTTGCACCTTTGCTTATTATTCGAGTGATCTATAACCATGGTAAGGCATGTGCTCTGAACCTCCCTTATCTCACCGCTTCATTCCCCCAACAAAACTTTGCGGTAGTTGCCATTGCTGGCTCCTCAGCATCCACTTCTCCCTTCCCTTCCTAGTTAGATCCTAGTTTGTTCTACAGCCAGCTCACCTCTAATCCCACTGGAGCAGCCTGACTTCTTAGGAAGCAGACTAGTGTGCTTGGCATTCCAGGGGTATGGTCACTTAGAGAGACTGCAGACAAGGGCGCATGCTAGGTGATTTCAGAGGCACATAGGCTAAAGTAGCACTGGTGGCCACCTTGTAATCTCAGGGGACCTGAGGACTCAGGGGAAAGGAGGAAGGGGCCGCTGATGCCACTGTGGAGCAACTCACCAGCCTCCAGGCAACTTGCAGGGATAATTTATTTTATTTCTCTCTCCTCTCTCCTCTCTCTCTCTCTCTCTCTCTCTCTCTCCCTTCCTTCTTTCCTTCCTTCCTTCCTACCTTTTTTTTGAGACAAGATTTCTCTGTGTAAGAGAGTCCTGGCTGTCCTGTAACTCACTTTGTAGACCAGGCTGGCCTCAAACTCACAGAGATCCACCTGCCTCTGTCTCTCAAGTGCTGGGATTAAAGGCTTGCACCACCACTGCCCAGCTTGCAGTGGTAATTCTTAATTCAGGGTTAACTGGAAGTACTTTCAGACTTGTAAAAATCCTATTTGACCTAAGACTATTATTATCCTTATTTTACTGTGAAGAAATGGTCCTGAACACAGATTAACTCAACATAATAAAGTTAGTAAACCCTATAAAATCCAAGAATAATTTGACTCAAAGTGCAAACCCTTCATTGTTCTTATAGATTGGTTCTTAGAACGATAATAGAGATCCCACAATTTACCTTCAGGGAAGGAAAGAAAGCTGTATTAAGCCCATCTTGTCCTCTATCAATTTAGAAAGATAACTTTGCAGGGCAGATTGCTTTTAAAAATTGTTGTCACTTGTTATTCAGACCCCCCCACACACACACAGAGCACTACATGTAAGCCTATGGGCAGAATAGGCACTGTATGGGCACTTATTAAATAATGGACCCAAAGATCCCTGGTGGAAGTGGCTCTGAGAAAAAATCCTGCAGGAAACGTTAGCACATTGAGATATTCATGTCAGCCACTCTATTTAATAATGCACCCACACTATCATTGTTTTCAGAATTGATCACTAATATTTAGAGCTGAATGATTTCAGATAATCTCTCAGGAATAAACAGCCCACTCAGTTTCTTCCAGAACTGTACTGCCCAGCACCATGAGTCAACCTCTGCCTGAGCACAGCCCCCC
>LOEQ01007123.1:34861-66240 GCA_001685075.1 Bramus lutescens | reverse complement strand
ATCATAAGAGTACAGTAACTATGACTATCTAATCTTCAACCCCATTGAAGGCCTTAGAAGGAAAATAATATTACTTGAGCAGGCAAGAAGTACAATCAAGTAGCTTCCAAAGCAAGCAATATGTGATGGAGACAATTAGATACCTGAGCAATCACCCAAAGTCTCATTGTGCAACGTTGAAGCAACCAACTTTGGCTAAGGCCTAGTGTAACTGACAGAACATATTCAGAGGCAGGAAATTTTTCAAAACCCTTTTACCCTGTCTTGGCAAGATTTGATAGTCCTGCTCATCCATTTCCGGATACTATGTAACTTGTCAGTGGCTGAGGCATTGTCAGTTCCTTGCGCAAAGACCAGTTTTGTCAAGAAGAAAACAATCTCAAAGTGGAGTGTCTTCAGGACTCAACATTCTCTCAGGAATAGATTGGTGTTGTCAGAAGCAATCATGTCTCATGTCAACAGAACCCTAAATTATTTAAATGCCAAGTTCCACAGATCCTTGAAGAGGTTGAAGAATACCTATCTAGACAGAATACAACCTCTATGTATCTAAAGAACCAAAGTGATCTGATTGTATGTGCAACAAACATGAACAACTATTGACCTATAAGAATAATATTAATCTGTAAAAAATGTGCAACAAATGAGGACAATGACCTCAAAATGGAAACAATCTATAAGTATCTTGATCAGAGGTAGGAGTAATATATAATGCAATATGAAAATATACTCTAAAAGTTGTATCAATATACAAAATGTCCTAAACCGAGGTAGAGTAGGCACACAGTTTCTGCTGCATTTCAAACTATAAGAGACAATGCCCAAGTGGGCTGGTATTTTAAAGGTTATTGGCTGAAGGAGCAGAATGTGCTCCCACAGTACACATTGTTACTCTGCTGAGCAGACATTTAAAGACTCAGTTAAAGTTAGATTATGGGGTTGGGTCATAGTGCAATGTGAGTTCATCTTCATAAGGGAAGAGGATGCAGAGAAGCCTCTGGCAGAAACTCAGAGTAGTGCATGTGTAGACATGGTGAGAGGTGGCCATCTGCATGTAAAGGAGAGACTCCTCTGGAGAGCCAAACCCTCTCCTACTCTGATCTCAGGCATCTGCCTTCCAAACTCCTGGAAAACCCACTTCTGCTGTGCAAGTTTCTCAGTCTGTATTTTGTTATGGCAGCCAGAGTATACCAATATAGGTGCTCCTAAGTGTAGAAAACTCCAGAATTAAATATTGAACTTCGTTTCCCATTTAACATCCTAATTAATCATTTTTTTGAATATGCCAAAATGGGAATACTGCAAAATTTTGATATATACCTTATTAAGTAAAACAAAAAATAAGAATATGGATTTCTGCCTTAGAATGAACAGATGGGGCAGATGAACCAAGAAAGTATTTGCCATTAAGGTAAATTACCTTATTCAAGTAGGCTGTTAAATTCAATAGGATGATTATTCAGAAAGCCCATTAAACTCCCCCCTACATAAATTTAAACTTTCCTTTCTTTCCCAGCCATATTTACCGCCTGTTTGTTATGACTCCAGACATTAAGCAACATGATGGAAAAGTTAGCAAGTCACCGATGAAATTAGCTGACATGCTGCTAAACTAATCATTTCAGTGTTTCCTCTGTAATATTTACTAGCATCTTATTTAATCCTAGAATTAATTTATATAGTCATTATTTTTAAAGAAGGAGTTTTAATTATGGGTGTCTATGTGGGTGTGTATGCATATGAGTTCAGATGCTGATGGAGACCCAAATAGGATATTGGATCCCCTGGAGTGACAATTACGGGCAAGAGCAACCTGATATGGGTACAGAGGGCTGAACTTAGGGCACCGAAAGAGCCAGACTCTCTCCTAATGTTAACCAATGCTCCATTACAATATTCACTACATATATAGCATTTTCACACACAACAAAATGGTCACTGAATATTTATTCATATTATCAGAAACAAAGGAAGATTTCTTATATCAAAGCATCCCATAATAGTTTCAGTTTGAAAGATAGGTGAGTGAGCAACAGGAAACAATTCTTTAAAACAATATGTTAGATATGTTATAGAGGTTACAACCTAGTGGTCAATTCTGATAGGATGGGGCAATGGGTTATTATAAATTTGACTTGAAAATTAGCTAGGATATCTAAAAATTCACTTCTGTGTTTGGAACAAGACAACTTGAATCAAGAATGAATACTTAAATATAGTCCCAGAAATGGAACTAGCTATTAGTCGAATACTGGCAATGGCTTGAACAGTGCAATTCGGATCTGGAAGCCCTCTCTGCAGACAAATCTGCCTCAGCAGATGTTGTTTTAGGGAAAATGAGATTTGTTTCTTGATCAATGGCAAAAAAAAAAAAATTCACAGTTACTATTAGAAGGTTTCATGGGAAAGTGACCAGAAGATGAAAAACAATGATTGATAAAAAAAAATTCACTCAGCTTGTTTACAAACTCACAGCAATGCTGACTTAATATATAAATAGTAAATAGGCTAAGTTTGGTGTCACATTGGACAGGATATATAGCTTTTTCTGTTGGTGGTATTGATATACTTTTTTTCTTAAATAATCAGTGAGATAAGTAGCTATGTGATGAGTAAATGTTACAGTTCCGGCGTGGAGAAATGGATCTGTGGTTAAGAGCACTGGTTGTTCTTGCAGGGTATTACAGTTTTTTTCCAGCACTAAATGGTGACTCACAAATGTTGTAAGACTTCCAGACCTGGGAACCCAGTGTCCTCTCTGGTCTCTGAAAGCACTCCATAAACATAGTGCGCGCGCGCACACACACACACACACACACACACACACACACTGTCTTAGTTAGGGTTTCCAGTGCTGGGAAGAGACAGCATGACCAAGACAGGCTTGTAAAGGAAAACGCTTAATTGTGGCTTACAGTTCAAAGGGTTAGTTCATTATTGTCTTGGTAGGAAGAACAGTGGTATACAGGCAGACATGGTCCTGGAGAGGTAGCTGAGAGTTCTACTTACAGCTTTCCAGCAGCAGGAAGAGAATGTGAGGAACTGGACTGGCTTGAACATCCAAAACCTCAAAGCCACCCTCACTTTCTGCAACAAGATCACACTTATTTTAACAAGGCCATCCCCCATAATAGTGCCACTCTCTATGGGCCTATATGATCCCTTTTATTAAAACTACCACAATGCATATATCTAAATATGCAAAATACAAAATAATAATAAAAATAAAAAGTCTAAAGATATTAAGTATGTCCAGATGTGAATAATTTCATAAACTATTACTTGCCTTGGTATCATAATTTCTTCTAATAATAAAGATATGTTAATAATTTCATTATTAGCTATTAACTATTATTATTAATTATTAACTTGTTAGAAGAAATTATGATTTCTTCTAATAAGAAAGATATGCTTTTTTTCAAAGCATACCTATCACATTGAAAATTTCACTTGATACTTTATATTAACTTTTTTTAAACTAATGAAATTTTCATAGTTTCCTAGTTTCCAAGTCAGTAAACAAAATAAAAAGTAATTAATTTTATTCTTTTCCTTATACTTAGGGAATCTTAATTGCATAGCCTTTAATTTTGTTTATATTATGTCTTTTAGAGGATTTGCATATGTGTAACCCCAAGACTATTATGATTATTGACATATAGCATATAAATGAAACAAATGAACAGAAGGAGTAACTCTCTCTCTCTCACACACACACACACGTACATACACACATAGAGAAACACTGATGATTCTTATAAATCTTAATTTTGAGAAAAAGAGGAAAGTCATAAAAGATCAGAAACAACCTCCTGAACAATACATCATCTAGTGTTCAATAGTTCAATGTATTTGTAGCAGAAGTCTTACAAATTACTCTACAGCCTGTCTGTATTTTCTTGGAAAATACACCTGGTTTATATACACAAATGCTCTTCTGGGAAATATGGCACATCAGAATGTTATTTAATTGTATATTAATTGTTTTTCCTATATACATAAAAAACATGGCTATCCAGGCTGACCCCAAGTTTCAGATTCAAGTAAATCAGCTATCACTGCTGAATGCCTAACCCACCTAAGTACCTCGAAATTAAAGGCAAAAACCTTCATTCCCAACTCCATCCACCTATTGAATTGTCTAACCATCTTGCTATTTCTCATATTCTGGAGCATCACATTTACTCATTTTTAGACAAGTAATGTTTCATGTTTTGTTTTGTTTTAATTCTTCAGTCTTGAGTATGACCCTTGTCTCATGTGCAAAGATCATTTTTCTCAAATGTAAGGGAACATGTATTTATTAATGTCTCTCTGTTCTACTTATGTTTTTTGTACCCATCCTATGTCAGTTAAATGATTAATATCTATTACAATGCATTAGAGGATCTTGTTTAGAGTTGCTGAATTGCATCCAAACACACATCTGCATAATATGGCTTGTTAAATACAATTATGGCTAAGTTGCTCTCTGCTGTACCATTTCTCTCTAGTCATGGTATAGAACCATCAAGAGAGAAGTCACCTTTTTACAATGCTAATACATACTAAACCGTCTATTTTTAAGTCTTGCTTCCAAAAATATAGGATTCACAGAATTTTTAATATAAATTTTTTACTTCTTAGAATTTCATATATGTATACAATAAAAAGATAATATATTCTCCCCTATTTCCATTTCAACTCCTTCTGTACCTCCTTCAAAGCGCCCCTTCTTAAAGTCTGTCTTTTTATTTTCTTTTTGTTACAATTCACTAAGTACAGCTGATGTTGCATGGATGTGCGTGGCTGTGAGCCATCCACTGGAGCATGAGAAGCCCTCCTGGAGACCATGAGCACGGGAAAATCTTTTTAATATTTTTTCTTGGAAAATTTCACGTCTAAGTGCTGCATTTACATAATACCTACCCCCTCTTCATTTCTTCTATTCTGCCTGTGTTTTATCACTTCCCCATAAATCTGTTTTTAATGCTGATACCATGCAGTTTTTATGACTATAGCTCTGTAACACAGCATGATATCAGGAGCAGTGACACCTCCAGCAGTTTTTTTTTTTATTTTTTGGAATTATTTTAGCTACCCTTTTTTGTTGTGGTTGTTGCTATTGTTGTTCATGTTTTTGCACATTACGTTGAGTGTTGTACTTTCAAGTTATGAAAAGAATTTTGCTTAAATATATAGGGTGATTACATTAAACCTGCAGATTGCTTTTGGTGTATTTGTCATTTGTATTTAGAAGGGATACTGATGTTTTTGAGTCATATTCGGTCACTTTGCTGAAAATGTTTATCAGCTAAAGGAGTTCTCTAGGACAAATTTTAGTGCCATATATGTCTACTGTCGTATCATCTGCAAATAATTATTATGTTTTCTTCTTCCTTTCTGTTTTGTTTCCCCTTGAACTCCTTCAGTTGTCATACTTCTCTAGTTAAAACCTCAACAACAATATTGAATAGGTATGGAGAGAGTGGACAACCTTGTCTAGTTTCTGATTTTGTGGAATTGCTTTGAGTTTCTCTCCATTTAATTTGATGTTGGCTGTCAGCTTAATGTAAATTGCCTTTATTATGTGTAGATTTGTCTATTGTATTCCTCATCTATCCCCAGCACTTTTATAGTAAAGGGGTGTTGGATTTTATCAAAGGTTTTTTCAGCATCCAATGAGATGATCGTGTGTGGGTTTTTTTCTTTCAATGTATTTATAAGGTACATTATATTTACTGATTTTCATATATTGAACCATCACTGCATCCCCAAATGAAGTTTATTTGATCATGGTTAATGATCTTTTTTGATGTGTTCTTGAATTTGGTTTACAAGTAATTTATTGAGCATTTTTGTTCTACGTATGTAGGGATATTTGTAATACTCTTTATTAGTAGAGTCTTTATGCAGTTTGAGTATCAGGTCAACTGTGGCCTTATAAAATGAGTGGTGCAATGTATCTTATGTTTCTATTGTCAAATAATTTGAGGAGTATTGGAGTTAACTCTTCTTTGAAACTCTGTTAGAATTAGGCACTGAAACTGATCCTAGAATACATACATTTATGTATGTATGTATGTATTTGGTTGGGAGACTTATTGATTGCTTCTCTTCCACAAAAGATATTAACCTACTTAAATTGCTTATCTAATCTTGATTTAGCTTTGGTAAGTGGCATCTATCACAACCCCCCAAAAAATTATTTTTTCTTTTATTTTTCCAAGTTTGATGTAGAATGGGTTTCAAAAGCATGCCTTTATGATTTTATTAATTTTTTACATTTTATCTGTCTTTTAGTTATTTGGATAAGTGTTTGTCTAGCTTGTTTATTTCATCAAGGAATCAACTCTCTATTTCATTGGTTCTTTGTATTGCTCTCTTCGTTTCTATTTTATTGATTTTGTCCTCCAGTTTGTTAATTTCTTGCTCCTCTTGGTTGTGTTTACTTCTTTTCATTCTTGAGCTTTTAGGTTGACTGTTAGGTTGCTAGTATAAGCCTCTCCAGTTTGTATTTTTAATCTAGGCACTTAATGTTATGACCATTTTTCTTAGAATCATTTTAATTGTGTCCAATAATATTAAGTATGCTATATATTAAATTTTTCTAAAATCTAGATATTCTTTAACGTCTTTGTTTCTGTCTTAACACATTTTTAATTGAGTAGAGAGTTGTTCAGTTTCCACGAGTTTCTAAGTTTTCAGTTATTCCTGTTGTTTTTGAAATCCTGTTTTAAATCATGGTAGTCTGATAAGATGCAGGTCTTATTTCAATTTTCTGGTGTCTGTTGAGAAATGCTTTGTGTCTGAGTATGTGTTTAATTTTGGAGAAAGTTGTATGAGGTGATGAGGAGAAGGTATATTCTTTTATGTTTGGTGGAATGTTCCATAAACATCTGTTAGGTACATATGGCTAATAATTTCAGTTAGTTTGAGCATTTCTCTGTTTAGTTATTGTCTGGAAATCTGTTTATTGACAATAGTGAGGTATTAAATTTTCCTGGTCAGTGTGTAATTTCATGTGTGCAGTTAACCTCCATGGTTTGGATTTGTTCTTATGGCACATTCTATAAGACTGACTATGTAGGTAGATGTTGTTTAAATTGACTTTCTCATGGACTTGCTTATTTTCCCCAATTATGATGATTTAAAATTTTTCTTGGAATAATAATGTGGAATAGCATACCGGGCCTCTTAGAGCTTGCAGCATATCTATTCAAGCCCTTCTGCTTTTATTGTCTCCATTGATAAGTCAGGTTTAATTATAATGCACCTGTCTTTGTATGTTAGTTGTTCTTTTTCCTTTGCAGCTTTTTAATGTTCTTTCTTTATTTTGTGTGTTTAGTGTTTTGTTTATTATGTGAGATGGGGTATTTCTTTTCTGGTCTAATCTATTTTGTGTTCTGTCAGCTTTTTGTTGCCTCTACAGGCATGCCCTTATTTGGGTTAGGAAAATTTTCTTCTATGATTTTGTCGAAAGTATTTTCTGGGTTTTTAAGCTGTTACTGTAATAAAAAAAAAATAGAGGCCGAAGCAGAAACAGAAGAAGAAGAGTTATAAAGTGGGTACTTTTCCAGCCCTGCCAA
This sequence comes from Bramus lutescens, assembly GCA_001685075.1. Lineage (NCBI taxonomy): Eukaryota > Metazoa > Chordata > Mammalia > Rodentia > Cricetidae > Bramus > Bramus lutescens. Next base: position 58,672 of record LOEQ01007123.1, on the reverse strand, counting down.
GTTATGCCCCTAAACAAACATGCTATGTACAGCAGTTATCGCAAGCAGTATTGGGGAAGTTGGAAGGGAGAGAGCAAAAAAGCAAAATGTGGTTTCAGAATGGGGACATGAGAGAGGCGTGTAGACAGACCAATACACAGAGAGAGCAGGGAAAAGGCAAGACACGAGAAAGACAGCTAAGGAAGCAAGAAAGGTAAGAGAAGAGCTAGAGGCAAAAGAGCTCAGCTGAGCCTAGAGGGCACATTTAAGGGATGCACTTGTGGCGTAGCTGGCAGTGGAAAGGCACCTGGGAGGACATAATGATCTAAGTGCTCCAGAGGCAGAGACAGGCTGCTGCTGAGGCAGGAACTAACAGGCAGCCTTCTCTTTCCTCTATTCCTACTATTCTTAGATTTAGTCTTTTCACAGTATTCCATATTTCCTCGATATTTTGTGTTAGGAAGTTTTGAGAATTAACATTTTCTTTCACCTATATATACATTTCTTCATCTCGTCATCAATGTCTGACGTTCTCTCTTCCAATTTTTGTATTTTGCTGGTGAGGTTTGGCTCTTTAGATCCTGTTTGTACTCTTAACTTTTTTATCTCCAGGATTCTCTCAATGTGTGTTTTCTTTATTGCTTCTACTTTCATTTTCAGATCTTGAGCAGTTTTGTTTCTTTCAATTGTTTGTTTTTTTCTTGACTTTGTTAAAGTGATTAATTCATTTTTTTTCAAATTTTTTGTGTCTACTTTGCTTTTTTAAGAGATGTATTTATTTTCTCTTTAAGGTCTCTGTGATCTTCATACACCTGGTTTTAAGATCTTTATCTTGTGCTTGAGCAATGTTGGACTATTCAGGACCTGCTGTGCTGTGACACGGGTGCTCTGCCCTAAGGCTGATATTCTGCCCTGACCTTTGTTGATTGTCTTCTTACACTGGCACTAGAGCATCTGATTTGGGGTGGTTATAGTTCTAGGTGATTCTTTTTGGATTTGTCTTTGACAGGTGGGAGTTTTGCTTTTTGATATCTGTTTCCTCTCTGGGTTTTCAGAGAGTGTTTTGTCTTAGTATTGCCTGTTTTACTGGCCTGCTTTGCTAGTATGTTTACAGGGAATGTTTCCTGGTGACTGAGGGAGACAGACACACTGAAACTTTTCCCAATAAGCCATAGCTTCGTGGTGATACACAGATTATAAGAAATGGGTTAAATTAAGATGCAAGAGTTAGCCAATAAGAAACTAAAGTTAATGGGCCAAGCAGTGATTTAAATAATGTCGTTTCTGTGTGATTATTTAGGGGCTGAGCAGTTGGGAACCAACAAGTGGCTTCCTGCAACAAAATTATTTTAAATTACTTGTATCTCTAGTATTTGGTGAAACTCTTCAATAATTTGTGAAAATTTCTGTTTCTGGCATTCTGTCTTTTAGGAATCATTTTAAAGCACTGATTTTATTTTAGTTTGTTTAATTTATATTTTGTTATAATGTTTTAAGACTTACAACTTATTCAGTTATATTTTTACACATAAATATAGTCTATGTTTTATGTTTCAAAATTGATTTGTCACAGTTGCTTATGGTAACTTTTTTTTCATTTGCTTCAATCTATAACTCTAGTATTCTCTCTTCTTTATCTTCAGTACTTTCTGAATGTTAATGTACTTTCAGTCCTCTGGTTGTCTGCATATGCTTCTTTTGCTCCTCTCTTGTATCTTACCTCAGCTAAATAGCTTGAGAGAGACACAGACACACACATACACACAGAGACAGAGAGACAGAGAGAAAGAGAAAGATTATTCTTTTTTTCATTTTAGTAAGTTATGTGGTTCCAATTCTAAAATTTGTTGACACAGTCACTATCTTCTTAGATATTCATTTCTTAAATCATATAAAAATTTAAAAACTCACAATGTTCATAAGTATGTATTATTAAAGTTGTATATTTAATTATCTGAATAATATATTTAAAATAGCTTCATTTTCTTTTGTTGTTTCAAACCTATAACGTTATATGTTCCCCCTTCTAAGATCTTCAATTCTGCCACAAATATCTTAGAAAAATAGAGGAGAGTGAGATATTGTAAGATGAACCAATGTTTAAAACATTTAATCAGTCTGCTTGCCTATTTTGGTTTTGTACTGTTTTACATAGTTCTTATTCTTTTGCTTTATAACCATGGAGGCCTTTGTCTATATTCTGCTAAGTGTCTGGACTAATATAAGAGTGATGCTACTTTTCTCTCACTTATTTGTTTGTAAATGTTTTTCTGCTCAGAGGTGAAATGACTTTAGATTGCTTAGCTAGCGGGTGAGTTTATGGATCGCTTTCCCGGTGTGATATGGTACTCAAGAGTTTATTTCTGGCTCCCTATTAGAGTGACCAATAAAACTTTATGTACTAACTTTCTAGGGAGAGTTCCTCCTTATAGACTCATCGAGTCTGGATGAGTGAGGGCTGTTGCTTCTGTCTTTATGCCCCATGAGGCTGAGTAAACAAAACTAGACACTTAACAAATGCTGTCAGGGTAAAAGAGCCTTCAGGAATACAATTACCTTCTGGGATCCCTGCCAGTACTTCATTCCAGGTGATGGGGAGGAAATAAAACAGCAGCACTCAGTGCTTTCCCTGATTTTAGCCCCTCTTTACACTATTGAGTACCTAAATTCTCAACAGTTTCTTCTAGGTTTGATAGTTGCTTTAATTGACTAATAAAACAATCTAATAGTTCTGTACTCTCTCTCTAACTCAGGTGCATTTCTGGAAAACCAGCACTAGAAAGAAAATATCTGAATAACACACAAAAGAGCTAAACCTAAAGGTCTCACAAGGCATCTTTGGGAGGTGGTAGCAGGCACCCTGGAGAGATCTCCAGTGAAGCTAGCAAACACTTGGTAATAGTATGAAGGTCCCAAGATGTTCCTTACAAGTAATTCTTCAGAAGTGATAGCGGAGACCATTGGCACTTCATTGCCCATGGGACCTTTGAAGTACCTGTAGAAAAAATATATTGTGCTTGATGGCAGCTGGATGGTTTTTTTTTTTAATACACATGTAATTCCTAGGGGAGAACACTGATCTCTCTTGTTAGTAGTTTTCCAGCTCAGCATCTGGTGGACTCTATCAGAGATATAACATAGCACTTTGCCATAAGATAGGGACCAATTCCCTAGACACTGCTTAAATCATCCATGAGAGGTAACAGTAGAAGCCAAAAGTCCCTGTACTAAGTTGCTTATGATAGTAGTTAAACATTCTGAAGATAAATAGGTTTTATGTGAGTTTAAGTAAACTTGGTCCAAATCATAAAAATAAGAAATATCAAAATCTACCAAGGTATAAATACATGCAGAGTGCACAAGAATTGCTTGAACGCTTCCTGAGATTTTAAAACAATTTTTCTTGTCCTAACTAGATGTTAAGATACCTAGACTAATTGTAAATATTTTGATCTGAGTACCTTTTCATGACTTTAAAAAGATTTCTGTAGGTCCTTTTGTTTTGGGCTATTCTGCTGTTGTGATAGCAACAATGAAGTCCCAAGTATGTAACAACAGCTCAAATCATTATTTTCTAACATTTCAATGTTGCTTACAGCAATTACAAAACATTATGAATTATGAACAACACCTAATGAAGAGATGTAAGATCGTCAGGAGATGGAGTTGGCAGACATGATTAAGGTTTGAAGAACAAATTAAATTCCAGAGATTTTAGTTAATATGAAAGTGAATTATTTCTCCTCTGTATTTATCTGCCTCATCTCTTCCTAACTAGAGCTCTTCAGGTTCTCATTCCCCTAATCAAATCACTTCTGCCTTGTTATTTCCTTTTGTATTGCTCCCCAAGCCCAACTCCAGAAATGGTTACTTTTTTACTACCTTGTTTATGCATCTACTCCAAGATATGCACTCACATCTGACGATTCCAAGAATGGAGCTTCCAACTATAAAGATCATGTGACAATCACATACCATGATATCCACAGATAAGTATATTTTAGTTTTCATCAAGTAAACATCTCTTTGCAAATAATGGAGACCATTACAGAAAACCAAAACCAAGTAAAACACAAAAATGTGGAACTCAGTTCCAATGGACATATCTACAAAACAACTATAGCACCAAGGCTCAGAGAGTATTCTGGAAGAGGAGGCCCAAAGATTGTTTGTAAAAGGAGAGTTTTGAGGAGCTTGTTTTGAGACTGCCTCTACTATTAATTTCTGAAGCTGAATTCATAAAATGCCTACATGACTATTTAAGCATGAGCTGAACAAAGACTCAGCAACAGAAATGCTAAAATTGATTGAGGAAAGTTTGTGCTTCACCAACCCTATCCAAAGAAATCTAGGCAAATAAGGAATGCTGAAAGCAAAATAATCTTCTCTAGGGAGGAGGGCACCATGGAGAAGAGACCTGATAGCAGATATCTCTGAAAACAAACAAGTTACATATAAATAACATTATACAAACTGAGTGTTTTGCATTTATGTATTTGGAAATATGTATATAGGTACATGAACTTACATACATGTAACAAAATTTAATGAAAAGAGGGGCCCTGAATTTGAAGAGACTGGGGAGCATTGAAAGATTTGAAAAAAGGGAAGGGAGAGTTGATTATAATCTCAAAAAATATAGAAAAAATAAAAACACACACAAATCCACATTTATAAGTAAATTCTCCCAGTATGATTACAAACACATGTTCCTATAGATTACAAAGTTTCATCAAGAGTTTGTATCTCCCTTCTTATTTTATTAAGATTTTTTATTTATTTAAGTGAATTTATTTATTTATTGAGGTAAATGAATGTCTCTGCTCACATGTTAGATGTGAGCAATGTGCAGTGTCTGCTGCCAATAGAGGTAGGAAGAGGGTATCTGATCCCCTGAACCTGTAGTCCTGGCAGTTTGAATGATAATGATTCCTCTAGTCTCATATATTTGAGTGCTTAATCACCAGTTAATGGAAATGTTTGATAAAGATTAGGTCTAGCCTAGTTGGAGTAGATGTGGCCATGTTGAAAGCTGTGTCTCTAGGAGGGTAGGCTTTGAGGCTTCAAAGAGACACAAATCCAGTGTCTCTTTCTCTCAGTCAGCAACTTGCTGATCAGATATGAACTCTCAGGTACCATGCCTGTTTGCCTGCTACCATACTCCCCACCATGATGATCATGGACTAACCCTCTAAAACTGAAAGCACGCCCCCAAGTAAATGTTTGCTCATGGTGTCTCATTACAGTAATATAACAGTAATTAAACTAGAGTTCTGGGTGGCCATGAGCCATCACCAGCTGGGAAGAATTGAACCTAGGTCTTCTTTAAGAACAAAAAGTACTCTTAACCACTGATTCATCTCTCGTCTATTTTATCCTGGCTTAATACACTGTTTGTTTTTAAATCTGCAGAGAGAAATCCATACTTCCTATTTTCTCTAACAGATGACCCTTCTTTTCCTATTTGAATCATCAGAACAAATTCAGAGATGCTTAAACAATTGTACATGTAAGCCACTGAACAATAAATGAAATTATTGTGCTGTCACCACTCACATTAAATTTTGCTAATAAATTCTTAGTTTATTCATTCAGATATACACACATATGGAGCAGTAAGAAAAGGCTAGGTGTGGTGTAAGTCCTATCTGGGTTACTGTGTGTCGGCACCCATATAGTTTACACAATCTATATTCAGACACAAATGACAAATGCATTTCTAAAACCTCCAGAGTGTGGGTCTATTCCCTTCCTTAGAACACACAAGTCTAAAACAAGAAAATTTAATAAGCATTTAAAACATTTCGGCAGTAGATGTCAATCATCACCATCCAAGGCAGTCTCCTCATGGAAACTCACCGAACAGTACAAGCAGGAAATCAGGTAGGTGATTTTCACTTCTCTTCCCATCCTCCAATCACAATTCCCCAACCTTATTGCCAGCTCAATATCAGACCACATGCTCAGACCTCTTCTTCCTCTGGGTCCCATTCTGAAGGACTAAACAGAGGTTCTCCGATAAACTTCCTTCCTCATCCCAAACTTTTGTCTCACCTGACAACACTGGAGACAACACCAAATACACTCTCTACCTTGAAAACAGTTGATTACCACCAAAGAATCAGATCCTGATTGTAGATCCAGCTTTTCTGTTTCTGCTCTACCCATTTTGCCGAACCCATTTCTCCTGTTAGCATCCAATATTTAGAAACAAGTTCACTCTAGGATGGGCAATGGTCATATCTGGCAGAAAATCAAAAGCTCACCAATTAGGCAACTCACAGCCATCACAAACTTCTAAAATCCACAGAGGACGGCAGATACCAAGGAAAGAAAATTCATCTAACAAAGACAAAACTAGATATCAACATATAGAACTACAATCATTCTAAACCAAGATGTAGAGAAATCACCACAAAATACAATTGAACCAATGAGTGCAATATATCTTCTTGACAACTCAGCAGCCATACACATGTAGGCCCTAAGAAATGCAATGTTAGAAGTATCACCTTTCATGATAGCTACAAATAGCATAAAATATCTTGGGGTAACAGAAACCAAGGAAGTGCAAGATCTATTTCACAAGAACTTTAAGTCTTTGAAGAACGAAATTGAAGAGGACACCAGAAAATGGAAGGATCTCCCTTGCTCTTGGATTATATATTTATAATCAATAAAGAAAACCTAAACTGGGGTGAAACTGGATAAGGAAAATTTAGGAAAAATTTAGGAACAGGAACCTCAAAATAGAGATTTTCTTGTTTTAGACCTCTATATTCTAAGGATTGTTAAAGACAGGATAGAATAAATGGATATCTTGATAAAGAAAAATGTTAAATCTAAATATAACCAGGCACAAAACATCCAGGAAATCTGGCATACTATGAAAAGACAAAAAATAAGAATAATAGGAATAAAAGAAGGAGAAGTAGCCAAGGTCAAAAGCATGTAAAATATCTTCAACAAAATCAAAGAAGAAAAATTCCATAAGCAAAAGAGGAGATGCTTATCAAGGTACAGGAAATAACAGAACACCAAATAGACTGGAGGAGGAAAGAAGGTTCCACTCATCACATACTAATCAAAATACTAAACATACAAAACAAAGAAAGAATCATAAAAGCTGTAAGGGGAAAAGATTGAGTAGCATATAAAAAGCAAACCTATTAGAATAACACCTGACTTCTCAAAGAAGACACTAAAAGCCAGAAGTCCTGAACATATGTTCTGTTCTACAGAACCTAAGAGACCATAGAAGCCTACGCATGTAAATATATTCAGCAAACTTGTCAATCATAACAGATGGAGAAAATAAGATATATGATAAAACAAAATTTAAAGAATATCCATCTATGAATCCACCTTGCAGAAAGTACCAGCAGGAAAACTCCAACCCAAACTTGTTATTCATGACCAATAAAACATAAGGAATCTTAATTCAAAGAAGAGGAAACACACATTAACAAAAGTCAACAGTCATGATTCATTGATAGTACTCAAATTGGTCTCAAGTTATCAATAGAAAGACACAGGCTAACATAATGGTTCCACTAACAGACTCCGACCTTCTACTTCTTCCAAGAAACAGACCTTAACATTCATATATCACCACAGAGTAAAGTTATGAAAAAAGGTATTCCAATCAAAAAGACACAAGAAACAAATGAATGTAACATTTTTTATATCTGACAAAACAGACTATAAACCAAAACGAATCAAAAAAGATATGGAAGAGCAATGTGTTATATTCTTATCAAAGGATAAATTCTAGAAGATATTGAGATTCAAAATACCTATTAACAAAAACAAAGGCACCCAAGTTCATAAAATAAACATGACTACAGCTGATCCTCATTCAATGGCTGTGAGTGTCTTCAATATACAATTCTTGCCAAATGACAAGTCATCAAGACAAAATACCAAAGATATACAAGTGCTAATTGCATACATAAACTAAATAGACCAAACAGATAATATAGAACATTTCACCCAAACAAAAAAAGAATACATCTCCTTCTCAAAATCACATGGAAATATCTCCAGTATTTCCCACATATGTTGACAAAAAACAAGTCTTAACAGATGAAAAAAAAATTAAAGTGACACCGTCCATCCTGTCTGACCTCCATGGATAAAAGCTGAATATGAACAACAAAAGAAACAGCAGAAAGTATACAAATTCACAGAAACTAAACAATTTATACTAAGTGAAATATGAAACAAGACAGAATAAAAAGAAATGAAAGATTTTTAAAAATTGAATGAAAATGAATATATAATATTTCTAAACTTATGGAATACAAAAGAAGCTCATCTAAGAGGAAAGTTCATAGCAGTAAATGCCTACATAAAAAAGAAAAAATTAAAGAGATTGCACATTAGTAACGTAAATATACACCTAAATGCTCTAAAACAAAGGAAGAATCACACCCAAAAGGAGTAGATGGCAAGAAATAATCAAACTCAGGGATGATTTCAATAAATTACAAACAAACAACCAAGCCAACAAAATCCTGTACAAAGAATTAATGAAATAAAATGTTGATTGATGCGGGATTCCCCTCTGTATGTTGTGATTGCCATTAATGAATAAAGAAACTGCTTTGGACGTATAGCAGGGCAGAACAAATTTAGACAGGGAAAATTAAACTGAATGCTGGGAAGAAGAAGGTGGAGTCAGTGAGAAGCCATGCAGCCGCCACCAGAGACAGACATGCCAAAACTTTGCAGGTAAACCACAGTTATGTGGCAATAAATAGATTAATAGAAATGGGTTAATTTAATATGTAAGAGCTTGCTAAGAATATGCTATAGTGGTTGGCAAAGTAGTGGTTTAATTAACACAGTTTCTGTGTGGTTATTTCAGGAGTCTGGGTGGCCAGGAAATGAACAAACAGCCTCCTACTATAATTGGTTCTTTGGGAAATCAGTTAAATTAAATTAACAATTAAAAATGTGCTAATTTAATGGAAAGCAGAGAAACAAGACCCAAATTTACAAAATTGTAGATGACAAAGGGAATATCACAGCATTCATAAAAGAAATCCAGAAAATGGTAAGGAAATACTTTAGAAAAGCTATTCTCCAGGAAATTGCAAAATATAATAAAATGAGTAATTTCCTTGATATATACACCACCAAACAAAGTACAATCAAGATCAGATGTGCAAATTTTAAACAGACCTATAACTCACATTGAAATAGAACCATCTATTAAATCCCCCCCCCAAAAAAAATCTCTCAAGGAAAGGTGCAAAATTCTACCAGACTTCCAAAGAAAATTACTATCAATACTCCTCAAAGTAGTTAGAAAAATAGAAACAGAAAGAACTTGTCCAATTATTTTTACAAGGCCACAGTTACCCCAGACACACTACATGATGCTATAATAAAGGATGAGAATTACAGATGATTTTTTCTTATGAACATAGATGCAAAAATACTAAATAAAATTCTTACAAACTAAATTTAAGAATACATGAAAAGAGCATTCAACATGGTCATCTAGGCTTCATTCCAGAGATGTTAGAATAATTCAACATACATAATAGATAAATGTAATACAGTACATAAACAAAGTGAAAGACAAAAAAGCATGATTGTCTCAATATGCATTTAAAAGCCTTTGTTAAAATCCAGCACCCCTTCATGAAAAAAGTACTGAAGAGGTTTGGGATACAAGAGACATACCTAAACATAATAAAGGTAATATGCATGAAGCTGAAAAACAACTTCAAATTAAATGTATAGAAGCTCAAAGCAATTCCTCTATAATTGGGAACAAGACAAGGCTGTCATCTCTCTGCTTATCTATTCAATATAGTACTTGAATTTCTAGCTAGAGCAATAAGACAATGAAGGGATGATGTGGGAGGAGATTTATGCTGTGAATATGTTTTATTGCCATTGGTTAATAAAGAATCTGCTTTTGGTCAATGGATTAACAGAATATAGCCAAGATGGAAGAGATATATACAGAGAGAATAGGCAGAGTTAGGGAGAAGCCATGCAGCCGACAAAGGAAAAAGATGCCAACTGCCATCTGGAACCTTGTCAGTAGCTCATAAACCTCGTGGTAAAATATAAAATAGTAGAAATGGGCTGATTTAAGATGTAAGAGCTAGCTAAAAATACACTTAAGCTATTGGCTAAACAGTATTGCAATTAATACAGATTTCTGTGTTATTATTTTGGGAGTCTGGGAGCCAGGGAATTGAACAAAAGGAGATCAAGGGGATACAAACAGGAAGGGAAAAAGTTGAAATATCTGTATTTGCAATATATATATATATATATGATAGACATTTTCAATGAAGTAGCAGCAGCATACAAAATTAACACTCAAATCTCAAATATGAGAAAATTTTCTATACACAAATGACAAACAGAGAATGAAATCAAGGAGATAATACCTTTCACAATGGCCTCAAATCCTATAAAATATCTTGGGCTAACTCTAGCCAAGCAAGTGAAAGATTTGTAAGACAAAATCTTTAAAACAGTGAAGAAAGAAATTGAAAAGTTGTCAGAAGGTGGAAAGATCTTCCCTATTCATAGGTTGCTATAATTAACAAAGTAAAAATGATCACCATGCCAAAAGTAGTCTATATATTCAATGCAATCCCAATAAAACCTCCAACATAATTATTCACAGAAATTTAAAGGACAATTTTCAGCTTTATATGTCATATAGAAACACATATACCACACACAAACAAATCAAGAAAGCTCAAAAATTCCTAAATAATAAAAGAACTGCTGGGGTTATCACAGTGCCATAGTTTTTTTTTTTTAAATGGTATAGGCATGAAAATAGACACTTTACTCAATGAAACTGAATAAAAGTTTAAGACAAAATTCCATGCATTCATAGACGCCTGATTTTTAATAAAGAAGTCAGAAATACACAATAGAATATAACACCTTCAACATATGGTACTGATCAAACTGGATGGTGGCTTGTAGAATGTGAATAGTTTCCTATTCTTACCACTCTGAGTATCACTCAACCCCAGGACCTAAACATAAGATCAGTGATCCTGAATAAATAGAGGATAAACTTGAATTCATTTGCACAGGTAAAGACTTTCTGTGTAGGAAACCATTATCACAGGGACTAAGAACAACAATTAATAAACGGGACCTCATGAAACTTAAATGATTCTGTAAGGCAAGGGACACCATACCTACAAAGTAGCCGGCTCTAGAATAGGGAAAGTATTTTACCAACTACCCAAATAAAAGAAGGCAAACATCTGAAATATATAAAGAGCTAAACAATATAGGCATCAAGTAAAAAACTATTTATAAAAATGGGGTACAGATCTGAGCAGAATATTTGCAAAAGATGAAAGACCAAGAGCTGAGAAGCACGTAGCACTCAGGAAAATACACATCAAAACTACTTTGAGAATTCATCTTACACCTGTCAGAATGGCCAAGATCAATAAAACAAATGACAACTCGTGCTGTCGAGGATGTGGAGTAAGCAGAATGCAGATCCATTGCTGGTAGGAGTGCAAACTAGTGGAAATCATTGTGGAGGTGCCTCCCGATACCTGGAAATTAATACACCTCAACATATACCACTTTGGGGCATATAAATGATTCCTCATCTGACTACAGATACACCTTTCACCCTTGTTTACTGCTGTTCTATTCATCATATCCCAAAACTGAAAAACAGACAGTATCTCATCAACAAATGAATGAGTGAAAAAAGTACATTTACATATTGGATATCAATCAGATGATAATAAATTTCATTTCAGGTTAATGGGTAAAGCTAGAAAACATCATGCTCGGTGAGATAATGCAGACCCGAATGATAAATATGATATATATCCACTTATACATAGATATTAGGTGCTGGATCTTTGATAAGCAGGCTACAATTCATATAACCCAAGAGGTTATGCAAGAGTAAAGTAATGGCAGGAGGATTGGATCACCATAAAGGGAAAAAAGAATAGACACTATGGATGGACGGGGGACATTAGTGAGAGGATCAAATAGGGATGGAGGATGAAGAGGTGGGACAGGGAGAGAAATTGTGGAGGGACAGCTAAAACTAAGGCTCATTTGAGGAGTGGTTCAGAAATGTAATGCAACTGTAAAAATATGTACAAATCTACTAAAATAGAAAGGAAATCAAAATAGCATTGCCCACTCCCTGAGACAGAGTTCATCACCAACTCTGCTTGGGTGGCAAAGAACCCAAGACGTGCCCGGTAGGTGGATCTCTGTGAGTCTGAAGCCAGCCTCGTGTACAAGAGATAGTTCCAGGATAGGCTCCATAGTTACAGAGGCAACCTGTCTCTAAAAACTAATAAATAAATAAAAAGAAAAGAAAAGAAGAACCCAAGAGAAATACCTGAAGAACTTAGGGGAAAAAAAACAAATACTATGGTTATGCTAAAGGAATATAGCAACAAAATGACTCCTACTGACATTCTGCTATTGTCAAAAAAGATTTCTCCTATCGTATAGAGGATTAATTACAGATCTCCACAGTTGGACAGTATGCAGAGAGTGAGACACCTTGGAATACTTGATCCTAAGTGGGATGTCTTTATCTGTACCCTCCCTTCTTGGCTCAGGGAACTTTATGGAAGAGGCGGCAGAAATATTTTAAGAGTCAAAGTTAATTGAGAATACCAAGAAATAAGGTCTTCTAAACTCAGCAACAGCAATGCACATATGAAGTCTCAGACACTATGATGCAGATAAAGGCCTGCATGGGTCTAGACCTGTAAGAGTTCCAGTGTAAATCGACACAAGCCCACATCTCTATCCCAGAAGGCATCTCCAATTGTTAACCATTCAAAAATGAAAATGTTGTTTTCTCGAATGGTGTGTCACTGGGTTTGTAAATCAGATGGCCAACACGAAACAATCTCAATGGAATTTTTAAGTTATTGTAGTTTGCTTGTTTGCTACCCACTAATTACCTGAGCTTTAGTTTTCTTTTTTATTTCTAACCATATAGGTCTTTTGGTTATATATTATAGTTTCTGGTTTTGTGTTTGTCAATATGTGTTTATCTGCATCTATATGTGTTTATATTGTGCTTTTCCCTTGACTCCTTTTCTTCTTGTTTGTTTCTTTGTTTTGTCTTACTTTGGCTTGTTTTAGTTTTATTTTATTATTTTTCCCTTTCTCTAAGTGGCTATCTTTATTTTAATGAGAGATCAACAAGTGGTGTGGATTTACATTTGCATAGGTGGGAAGGTGTAAAGGATCTGGAAGGAGTTGGGTGATGGGGGATACAATCAGAATATATTGTATTAAAATGCTATTTCCAGTAAAAAAAAAACAACAAAAATAACATTTTTCAGCAATAGAGGGGATATTAATTTATATTGACAAATAAAGAATATTCCTCCCGTAAACAGGCAGAACAAAGGTGAGGCACCTGTTACTCATGCATTCATCCTGAATATAACTGAACAGGAAACTATAGATTAACTTTTAAGCCACCCTCTTTTAATCCCTGCACTTGAGGGCTGAATAAAATGTTTCTCCCTCACTTCCCTCTCTTGAAGTTGTATCTAAACACATAGACTCATTGTTTCCTTGAATTACTTTAAGGTGGGAAGATAGTACTATGTTTTGAATCTCTTATTAACACTTGTACAAAGGTTAATATTGCACAGATGACTCAGATTTTAATGCAATCAGGAACTACTGTCTCACTATTAGGGTCTATGGAGTTAGTTACAACCACAAAATTGTATTTCTTTCACTGTAAAGACTGAGAACCACACCAAGCCCAGCAAGATATCCGAATGCCGCAATAGTGGCATGCATAAATTGGGAAGAATCAACAGCTGTCTAATTGCACATAGACCAGTATAACAGACATGACCTGGACCCATTCACTCCTCCTTCTACAACCTGGCTGTTCCTCACTCCTAGGAGGTCACCATATTGATGCTGAAGTTAGTAGGATACCAGATTTGCACATTTCTGTGTGTGTGGGTTTTTTTTTTTTGAGACAAGGTTTCTCTGTAGCTTTGGTGGTATCTGTTCCTGGAACTAACTCTTGTACACCAGGCTGGCCTCGACCTCACAGAGATCCACCTGCCTCTGCCTCCTGAGTGCTGGAATTAAAGGAATATGCCACCCCTACCTGGCTGGGATACTAGATTTGCATAGAGCAGTGCAGTTCAAATCTTCTGGGTTCAAGAAATTACCTTGCTTTAGCATCTCATGTAAATGGGACTATGGGTGTGTGCCTATATATATATAGAAAGTTAAGGCACTCTGACAAAACTCCTCATAAGAACTAACAAAACCCCTAATACCAGACAAGAATAATCTCTTTTCAACTGGTTGAACAAAGAGGTCCAAATGACTGTGAAAACAATATGGATTATTGCTGTAGCAACTGATTGCCTCTTAAAAGCCAAGAGTGGTGGTGGACCCTTATTGCTGAAGATACCACATAATTTTGAGTCATGAACTCAGGCAATTGGAACTGGATCTGACATGAAAGTCCGTGCACTCTAGCAGGTTTCAGGAAATACAATACAAAGTGCCAAAGGATGCAAGCATTTAAATAGTCCTAGTGGGCTGAAATATCTATGAACCACAAAAATGCTCAGCACAGCAAAAAAATGTGCAAAGGTGCAGTAAGTGGTACTCATAAATATGTATATATATGTGTGTGTGTGTGTGTGTGTGTGTGTGTACCAAGTATCTATTAATACTAAGATACTTAACTGCACATAAAGCTCAATCAACAGGAGTCAAATCATGTCTGGTAGTAAAAAATTTCTAAGGTCATAGACCTTAGAAAAGAATTTAATACCACCACTGTGCTGAACCAGAATAATCCCATGCTATGTTCTAATTCTTATCTTTATTTCCACAGATAAGCCTATCTACCACCACTCATCTAAAAAGCCTCTCTTTACAGCAAATAGAGGCCAGTAAGCAAAGCTACAATAAATATAATGCAGACATCAATGGAACAGTGGAGCCAGCCTCAGTGGATACAGCTATATAACATCTCCTGCATCTATGACTTAGGAAACATTACAGAAGAGTATATTGGGAGATCATAAGAGCCAGAGTGCTAGAAAGTGTACTGTAAAGCATTCCCTCCTAGAAACAGCTTTATAAAAAAAAACAAAGCAATTACAATATTAATGGGCATGTTACCAAGGCAGAGGGAAAATTTCATGGGTCCTACCCTTAAATGAAGAACTACAGGCAACTAATAAGTTCTGAGAGAAGACAAATTTAGTCTTTCCCAGGGATGAGCTCTGTTATTAGCTGCCCAATTCAGAATGATCAACCGTGAAACCATACACACATACACAACAAGAATGCCTGAACAGGTGAATTTATATACACTTGTGCAAACACACAAGTGTAAATAGAAATAATGTGACAATAATAAAGATAAGGAGACTATCAACTTGGAAACTTGGGAGTCTGGGTGCATGGTAATGTAGATTGGAGGAACTGGAGAGAAGAAAGGAATTGGGTAAACTGATACAATTCTATTGAAATCACAAACAAGAAAATGGTACTACAAATTTATTGTATTTGCATGCTATAATTGAGAGTGTGCCTGTGTGTTTGCACATGTCTTCTTCACCCACCATTTATGATTCAGGAATTAAACCCAGGTCATCAGGATTGTCTCCATGGGACTTTACCCTATGAACCATTTCCCTGGCACAACTCTGAATTTTTAATTCTCTTGCTTACACCACCTGTGTGCTGGGTTTATAGGCAGGCACCACAGTGGCTGGGCTTGGCAATATTAATGATTGATCTTAGACCTTTATGTCTGTTCTGTATGCCCTCTACCAACTGAGCTACAATATGAGCTCCATGTCTTGTAATCTTTCTTGCCTTTGTTTTCTCTTTTTTGAGTGAGAAACTTCCCTTACTTTCTATTAACTTGTCTTTTTCCATGCAGCATCGAAGCCATCAAGATCTTAGAGTGATCTCTTGGCTGTGTTTCTTGTTACTGGCTTTTCTCCTAACCATACTTCTTCTCATAACCATAGCTTCTGAGAAGTAAATAACTGCAATTTGATTGTACATTTCCTCCATCATTATAAAAAATTATGAGCTAGTTTGTTGAAGCCTGTTCCCTTTGTTGGTATGCCATGCTCAGCATTAATACAGGGGGCAGAGAACTTGTCCTGCCCTTACTTAATGTGCCAGGGTTTGTTGACTCCCCTTATTGGGAGGAGTAGATGACGTTGGGCTGCACGAAGAGGATGGGAAGGGAGAACTGTGGTTGGAAAGTAAAATAAAATTTCAAAATAAATAAATACATTTTAAAAAGAAAAAGAATGTTATCAATATTTCTTTCAAGTAGCAAATCCACTGACAATGGTTTTCATTCTTATGTTGACTACTGGATATCTTCCCTCCAAGGGACCAACTTCTACCTCACTGTATATCCATGGACTATAGAAATAGTGAATAAAGCCACCTTAAGAAAGGAAAAATGTACATTATCAGTGTTTAATCATTAGAGATTAAGAAAATTAGAGTCTTAGACTCTTGGCATTTTTGTGTGACTTTTATCTCTATTTTGTTTTATAAAACAAATAAATGGGGCTGGAGAGATGGCTCAGTGATTAAGAGCATTGCCTGCTCTTCCAAAGGTGCTGAGTTCAATTCCCGGCAACCACATGGTGCCTCACAACCATTTGTAATGAGGTCTGGTGCCCTCTTCTGGCCTGTAGACATACACACAGACAGAATATTGTATACATGATAAATAAATATTTTTAAAATAAAAATAAGTAAAGCAAATAAATGTCAGAAAGGAATCTTGAGAAAACTGGCTTCAAAGTAAGAGCACTACTTTAGTTCTTACTGAACATTCAGTATATTTAGGACACACACAAAAACCTTCCTAAAATGTCATGGTGAAACCAAAAAAATAATAATTTTAATAGAAAACTTAGATGAATAGTGTTTTTCTAGCATGGAACTCTGGAATCTTCTAGATCGTATCAGTACAGTGGCTTTAGCTGCTTTACACATCAGTAATTGTTTCCATTACGATGCTGGCAGACTGAGAGCTTTGATTAAACACTCACGGCGCATTAAACAATTATGAGATATACAGCTCTACTCTGGATGTATTTAATTGCTTTTGGAAAGCCTTAGTTAAAAAACACACACTTTTAAATACAGCACTAATAAAATTATCAAATGTATTACAGAGCCAAATTTATATAGGAAATAATTGGTAATAGGAATTCAGCAGAAGTAAACTGGAAAAGAAATGCAGTCCTTTATTTTGCAGAAATCTTTGTCACTTTCCTTTAAAACTAAAAGTGCAACAACTTTGACGAATCCAGTTGGTACAATGCATGGCTCAAAGTTTCAGGCTGATAGGATCAAAGGGAAAAAGATGAAGTGGTGATGTTGCGCACCAGATTTGAAACTGTGGCAATGATGATGGGATCTCACAGGCTGGAACAGGGAAGCTTTGATTAACAGACCTTGTTTGTACTGTGAGGGCATCAAAGTGGTAAACGCCTTATCAAATGGGGCAGAAGGCAATGGCTAATGTTCCATCAACACTCACTAGAATTTCAGCAATAAGTACTGGAGGCCAGTGCATGCATCCCATCTGCCACCTGGGAAAAGGAAAGAAATGATAAGGAAGATTTTAATCCCTGGAAAACTGACTGATTATGACACCATTAAAGGATAAAATAGCATGGTGCTTGTTGCATGGAGCATGAAAATTAAATCACATGTTTTTTTTTTTTTAGAACATGACTATTACCAAATCTTTTTCATTGTGTTTCATATATTCCCACCTATTCTGCTCAGTACTATCAGATATTTTATTTTTGTATTATCTTTGTATTTCAAGCAATGTAAGTTTGTGTGTGCAAAGCGTATTTCTGGGTATGTATTTTATGGTGAGTCCACGGCCTAAACAAAACCCAGTTAACGTTTAGTTAATTTTCATTTATTTTTCTGGGCTGTTGGAAATCAATTCAATTTAAAAGTTTATCTTAAAACATGTCATTCATTTGATTCAATTACTTTTCTCTTCTTTCTATCCTTAAGAGAAAATGTATTGTTTGAATATTGAACCACCAGAATAAAATATTCTTTAACATAATATTATTATAATGTCTCTCTCAAAATATATAAATAATGCAGCTGCTTTAGCATAACAATAACTTTAAATATAGCGCATACCATTAGCATGATTAGTATTATTACCTACATATGCAACCTCTATGTCCAACAGGAATCTTCTGGTTTTTATTTATTATTTCTCATTTTAAAACTTCTTAATACAATATAGTTCATAGTGTGTTTGAAATTATCCCTCTGTTCCACCTCAATAAGGGTGAAAGTCAACTAATCAAGTATGCTACTCTTCACATAGGGCTCTTGCCCAGTGGAATAGTAGAAGTTATGGCAAAGTGGATTTATCAAATATGTTTAAATTGTTTTGGTTTCCACACTTCCAATTCTGCCATTCATGCTTGTAAATGTGTATGTGGCTATATTTGTTATTTGTGCCTAGGTGCATGTTTATATGTGTTCATAATGCACACTACACATGTGTGCACATAGGATTTAAATATTGGAGGCAAATCTCAGGTGGTATACCTAAAAAAAAAACATAAACTTTGCTTCTGTAAAGAGGGTTTTGTTTTGCAGGGAAATCAAGTGCAGGGTTTTATCTCTCTGCACTTCCTTAGCCTTGGGGTTCAAAACATGTACCACTTCAACAGGAAAATTAGTTTTTTCTAATGGAGTCTTACTGGACATATTAACAACACTTGAGGGTACATTCCATGCCCAGGAGTAGTTCACCAACACTCAAACAAACAAACATAAAATTTTTTTTTAAAAAAAGAAATAGCTCAATGGTAAATTTGTAGATTTTTTGTCTTATTTAGCTTTATTTGGGCATTTTTTGTTTTATTAGACTTTTGCATCTATATTTTGGTTTCGGTTTTTATGTTTCTGTTGGGCATATTTTATGCATGTCTTTCTGGTTTTGGTTTTTTTTTTTTTACCTTTTTCTGCTTGTTTGTTCTTTTAAGGAGAGAGTAAGTAAGGACATTGATTTAGGTGGATGGGGCATCAAGAAAGCAGAAAGAATCTGGGAGGAATGTAGAGAGGGGAAAGTATAAACAGAGTGTATTGTATGAAAATATTTTTCTATTAAGAAAAGTAGAATAAACCTTGTCTTCATACTTTCACAGCAATAACACTGCTGATTGAATCATCTCCCCAGGTTTCTGGTTTCCATTCACTTCAAAAGAATGAGATCCAAGTAGTGACTGCTCTCAGACAATAAGCATATCATGGAGCAGAGGGGAAACCTAAAGTAGCCTCTATGTACCAAGTTCAGGTAGCCATTAAGTGAGTCTATCAGTGTCATAACCTACTCAATGAAAGCGTAGCAGCACATATTTGGTGACAGTTATCATGCTACAGTATTTGGATAACAGCTAAGACAGCAAAGATGCTACCTGTGTAAAGAGAATAACAATGATTTAAAAAAAAGTGCCTCTCTTTCGCTGAATGGATTGTTACTTTAAGAAGTTAGAGTTATTCGCAAGTAATAAGACTTCCTCCATAATGACCATGCTGATTTCTATTTTACCCAAAATGCTTCTGTCTGAATAGTTTCCTGACTTGAGAGGCCTCTCTAGAGTTCTTTTTATATGTTCTCATGAGAGTAGCCGGAGATGCATTCAACCACTGTGGGTATTTTTGAAAACTGACACCCACCCAGCAAGGGGTGGCATGCTCTATCTAGTTCCGTGTCCTGAGAAGTCTGTGACTTGCATGTTTTGTTTTGTTGAGATAGTTATTCTGTATGTAGTTTCGGAGCCCTTCCTAGAACTTCACCATGTAGATTATGCTGGACTCAAAGCCACAGGGATCCACCTGCCTCTGCTTCCTGAGAGCTGGAATTAAAGTAGTATTAAGGTTAAGGGACTGTACCACCTCCTGGTGTATTTTTTAAATCACATATTTATTTATTCATTTATTGTTGTTTTCTTTTAGATTTGTTGTTATTGAATAAAACATTTTCAACAATTGACTCACAAAAGTTAGTTTTCCTCATTATCCTTTTAGTAATTGAATGCATAAGGATTGCTGGTGGACAGATAAATCAACTGACATGTTTAATATATTTAAATATGCCGTTAATGTGCTTCTGAAAGTGAGGAAATTTTAAACTTAACATCATTTTAGGGAATATGAACTTGCTCAAAGAATAGCTGAACTACTGATAAAAAAGCTTTTATTTGATAATTAAAACAGATCTAAGAGGCATAGAGTCAACTTGCAAACTGATTGAAAGGAAGGAATTTTTTGTCTGTAGGGGTGTGCATGTGCACACGTGCTGTTTGAAATCAAAACTTTTTGCATTTGAACTCAGAGCTTTGTGAATTTACAGGCTTTCTGTTTATTGTGACAAGATCATTATATTCTAAGGACTGCCTTTGTAGCCCAGGGTTCTCTGAGTTTAGAAATCATGCTGTCTCAGGACCCCGAGGAGCTGTTTGGAGAACTGTATCACCATACCTAGCAGGTTCACAAGTATTTAGGCACAAAAGCAAGTAGTGCTAATATCTGAGTAACGCAGGAACACATTTTATTCATCTGTCTCTCAAAGTATTTAATATCAGGAAGAACATATTTTATAGGAAAATTGAATAGTTCTGTTCCTAAATTTGAACTATGTGCTTCACTTTTCTGTTATTTCTGGCAAGCAAGATTGACATCACAGTGTCAGTAGTCCTGTGACTGTTAAATTCATGAGTTGCCAGTGTTGTGAATATATACAAACCTATGAATCACTCCTGCACTTAACTATGTCAGGAAGATCTCATCAAACCAGAGCACATGGAAAAGTATTAGTTAAAACTCCCTTGAGAGAGAAAGATACAGTCTGCAGTAATCAATTATAACCCTTCATAGTTGCATTAATCAAATTTTTAGATTTGTCCTGAAAATAGTTCATCAATTTACTAGTAAAGATAGCTTATTTTGTGTTTAATTATACCATAAAAGCAGCATACTCTTTAATTTAAAATGAATATGGTAATGCTTAGAAAGAAGTAGTAAAATGATATCTTAAAATATCTGTTCCAAAAATGGTTAGGTTTAAATTAATTAATATTCCATCAGCATCAAAAGGTTAAGTTACAACTTAAATTATTAAATTTACCATAAGAATCAAAAGACAAATATGTTTGTTGAATTTCATTACATTGGATTCACTGCCCAATCTAAGTATTGGAGCCTTTCCACTGCTATAAGAAGAAATTTTTAAAACATACAGTTGCAAAATACTGTCACTCCTTCCTGTTTATATTTTGGTTACACCACAGTATTTAGAGATGTTTTAATAAGTTCTAATTGCAAATACTTTATATTGAATCTTTTTGCTATCACTAAGTATGTCAATAGAATGTAATTTGAAACTTATATTGGAGCATATACACACACTCACACACACATATACTAAATTCTACTGGATTTATATTTTGTTAACTGAGTTTTCTGTCCTACCTGGTTCCTAAAATCATTAAGTCCCAATAAAATCATACAGAGGTCTACATTAGTTATAAACTGATTGGCCCATTAGCTCAGGCTTCTTATTAACTCTTATAACTTATATTAGCCCATTATTCTTGTCTATGCTAGCCACGTGGCCCGGTACCTTATTCAGCAAGGCAGTCACATCTTATTTCTTCAGTTGGGTCATGACTGTGGACCAAGCTTTCCTCTTTCCAGAATTCTCTGTTCTCATTGACCTGCTTCTACTTCCTATCTGGTTGTCCTGCTTATACTTCCTGCCTGGCTACTGGCCAGTCAGCATTTATTCAAAATATAACTCACAGAATATACCATTGTCCCAAACCAGTTTATCTCAGAAAAGATAATTTTGTGAAATTGAAAGTTTTTATCATAATACTCTGTAAGTCAAGTAATAAATCTAAAAATTATTGAACTAACTTTTCTACTATTTCTCCATGGAAGTATCTATGACCCCCATGGCAAGCAAGATAATGAGCCACAGGACACAAGAAGGTAATTTGTTTCAAGTCAACTAAGATGTCAAAATTGGCTCAAACATAGGGAGTCTGGCAAGCAGTAGCTTATTTTAGACATATTAGCACAGCCAATTCAATGAAAACTTTCCTGGTGATAATAACTCAATCCCATGTGTACAATAAAGCATAGAGTAAGCTAAATAATGGTCATTCATGACAACATGGAAACTCTTTGTGAATGCATGTGACACTTTCAATAAAGATGGGTTCTATGACTGACTGAGAAACATAAGCTTATGACAAAGGTCTGTGGGAAAAGGAAAAGGAACTAATGATTAATAGTCTAGGATAGGATCCAGTGTGGTCTTAGCCACATAGCTAGTGCAAATGTCACAAGGCTAATAACGTCAAATCTGCTCGAGTCTTCAGAGTGGATAACACATCATGTATCATTTCCTTCGAAGAAACAACCTTGGTGTGTAACATTTCTAGTGCTTATCTGTGAGCACAAGGACCTCCACACCTCTGACAATTTTTAACAAATATAGGCAAAGCATTAGTTAGTATATTGTTTACTTTTTAAAGGTCACTATGCATTTTCTAAACAATTGAAGTTATTTTTCTGAATATGCTGTTCTGGTTGGTACAGCTGAAACTGTAAATCCTGGTCTCTGGCTTCCATCTTTGGAGGCCCCACCCCTGTGCCCCTTGTACCTTGATACCTCCCTCAGGAGGGTCAAGGTAGCCCTCCAAACTTTGACCCCTCCCCAGAAGAGGTCAGGACCACTGTCCGAGTCTATTTATACTGCTCTCCTAAAAGTCAACACATGGTCTTCCCTATTCCTGCCACCACCCCCCACCCCCCTTGGACACATTAGAGGTCTCCTGGTTCCCCTTGGGGCCACTCAAGAGCACAGGAGTCCTATTAAAACTGGATATCTTTTAATTCAACTTGTTTTGATTCATCATGATGGGGACATTTGTGCCGACAGAGAGCTCGTGTTAGAAAATATTTTTAACATCTGGAGGTCCCACCAAGAAATGTCAGCATTTTTCCATGGCCTAGGGCCACACTTAGAAAATGCCCTGGTCCACAACCCGAGCTCTCCACACCAGGCTAAAACTGGCTCCTGGACTACAGCAGCTGCATCTTGATGAGTCTCTTTTTCTTGTCCATGCTACAGGGCTTTAGGGAACCCATTCATGCTTACTTTTGTCAATTATTGGACTAGTGTGGAAGATGCAAGCCACACCAAGAGTCTGATCTCAACCGCTAGTCCAGGCCTAGCTGAGGTGAATTTTGTATGTTTAGGGATGCCTAGCATTCAATTTTCATGGCCCCATTTAGGCCTAAGAGCTATTTTGCTGGACCCATTATAATAGATATAGGCCATGCAGTTAGTTGGGCATAGACTTTAAAATGGGCACTTGTAGTTCAAAGCCAGATTCGCTATCGTCCCTGGGATGCCTCTTACAAAATATTATAAACTGAGACTGTTGGATACAATCTGTCCTGAACAGCTAATTTCCCTATGCATTCATGAGGTAGGAGGGTCATCTGTCTATGTGTTACTTTCATTGGTTAATAAAGAAACTGCTTTGGCCTTTTGATAGTACAGCCCTTAGGTGGGTAGAGTAGACAGAAGAGAATGCTGGGATGTGGAGAGCTGCATAGTGCTGCACCTTAAAGATGGCGCCGGTTTCCACCTTCTGCTAGCCCAACAGCAAGTGCTCTCTGTGATAAACAAGTCCTTATTTGGCTAAAGCTGATCAGCAGGCTTGCTTTCGTGTATGTGGG
>LOEQ01007122.1:115700-129697 GCA_001685075.1 Bramus lutescens | reverse complement strand
CTCTCTCTCTCTCTCTCTCTCTCTCTCTCTCTCTCTCTCTCTCTCTCTGTCGTGGTTGTGGCTTCCATCACGTAACATTTTTTCACTATCTCTTCCCATGACCTTTCTTCACGACCACGTGACCAAGCCAGCACACTGTTTTTTTTAGCTTCTATTTAGTTTAGCACTCTGCGACTTGCCTGTTTCTGGCACAGAAAGCATTCAACTAAGAAAGAACTCTCAAGCTGGGAAAAACTTGCTGGAGTTGGAAAATAACTACAAAGAATCAAATCCCTAGATTTTCCAGAACGTGATAATTCCCTGAATGGTGTTAGCAGCTTCATTTCTCAGAAGTAGTGCTGTTTTCATCAGGGCTTTTCCGGAGATTCTCAGTTGTTGAGAACTTCTGTCTCAAGTCTTGTGAAAACACAGATAGCCTAAGACATGTAGCTTTCTAACACATGTAGCTTTTTTATTATGAAGGAAACAGAGATTTCTCATAGCACTGAAATATTCTATCCTCTAGACTGGGAAATATTTTTAGCTCTGAGAGTATGAAATATGGGTAGTGATCTATAGTGGTGGGTGTTCTTAGTCATGAAGAATGTGCAAATAGGAAACTATTTGCAATTTTACAGCAGGTTTGCAATGCATGTATCTTGTAAAACTAAAATTAGATTCCATGGAATATGACAGTGAAAAGCAGCAGGAAATATGTCCCAGATGTTCATAAATGTATTATTTACTTTATTTTCATTGAAAATAAATTCTTTTTTCATACAATACATCACTATCACAGCTTTGCCTCCCTCTGTTTCCCCTAGCTCCCACCCCCACTTCCCTCCCTCCCAGATCCACTCCCTCTCTTTTTTCTTCAGAAAAGAGCAGGCCTCCAAGAGACAACAGCTAAGCAGCCCAAAACAATATTACAATAAGACAAGGTGAAAACCCTCAAATTGAGAGTATCAAGAGCAGGCCAAAGAATCAGAGATACACCTGCTCCCACCTTTAGGGTTCCCACAAAAGTGCCAAGCTAACAGCCATAACATATACTCAGAGTACCTAGTACAGAGGTCCCTTGCCTGGGAACTCAGGGAGCCCCATGGAGAGGAGGAAGAAAGACAGCAGGTGTCAGAAGGGATGGAGGACACCAGGTGAATATGGCCCACTGAATCAACTAATGGGGCTCACATGGGCTCACGGTGACTGAAGTGGCAAGCACAGGGCCTGCCTGGGTCTGCATCATTTATTTCAAAATTGACACCATACCTATAGCAATGACAAAGTAAAAGCAAATCCATAAGCATACTTTTGATACTTTTATTACTTTCCAAAGCTACAGATATATGGAATCTACAAGGATAACTGCAGGAATGTTAGAAGAGGGATTTGGAATCTTGGGGAACCAGAAGGCATTGCCTGGTATGTGTAGATTGGATTTTAATATTAGTGTTTCTATCTGTTATAATAGGCATTAGACACAAAATTTTTCACTCTTTTAATTTTTGTTGATAATTTTTGTGAATTGCTAGAATATATCCTAAAAATGAAATTATCCTCATTCCTTCCTTAACTCATATTCCTGGGTAAAGACTGGCTGTTTGTGTCACTCTGAATAAAAGTGTTTAAAAGTTTAGTTATGCACCGTGGAAGCAACAGCTATAGAAGCCTGGGGGACTTTAGTCTCTATTTGCTGCTAACTGGTCTATAGCAGTGATAGCCACATAACAGATGGAGAACTAAAAACTATCAAGATAGCAGAAATGAGAGATTTTTGTCTTCCACTGTTAAGGAAGCCTTTTGTAGGATGGGTAGAATTCTCAGATAGAAAAATCACACTGAGCATTTATGCGCAGTAATTTCCTCACCTACCCCGATTCTACTAGCTGTTACAAAGTCTCAAACAAACTGAAGATGCTTTATAATTATCATGAGTGGAACTCTTTAAGCCCAAAGCAGTAATTTATCAGTTAGTAATTCCATATTAATCAGGTTATATTAAAGTATGAGGTTAGATATGAACCACTCAGGAAATTCATTTTATGTAATAAATCAAGTCCACACCCTTGAAGAACTAGTGCTTTCAATTATAGTTGCTTATGGCAAGTCCTACAACATGCATAACCTAGTAATGGAGCATCCGTAGAGAGAAAACTGAGAGTCAAAGAATAAAAATGCAGAAATACAGATGGTAATCAGGGTGACAAAAGAGTTGCAGAGAAGACAATGTTGAAGGACAGCACATCTGTCAAAAGCCAAGTGCCCATACATTTGAAATAGACACGGGCCATTGCTATGAAGAATCAATAGCAGGGCTAATGTACATGTCAATGTAAGTTCCAGCATTTCCTAAAACTCAAAGTGTAAGACTTGGCAGTTTCATGGCCGACATGTGGTAAACAGGGTTTGAAATCCAACTGCTAATAGTTCTTACGTTCAGAATATATAAATAGGTTTATAATTAGCGTAAATCACTACTAAGGAACTAAACAAAACAATGTACAATGAAAAATGATTGTGAGTTGGCAAGCATGAAAGTATGCAATAAAAGTTCTGAGGAACACTGAAGAATGAGCAGTTTGAAATGTGTTGAATTAACTGATGAAAATCAGTATCTGATAAAACTAGTTTAATCTGTTAACTCTTTACAACTTTTATAAGTCCAAAATTATTTGGAGAAGTAACAATAATGAAAAATACAGAAAAATATTTAGATACAAGAGCATTTTTTTCTTTTCTTGGCTTTTCAAAACAAGGTTTCTCTGTAGCTTAGGAACCTATCCAGGAAACTGGCTCTGTAGACCAGGCTGGCCTCGAACTCACAGAGATCCACCTGCCTCTGCTTCCCAAATTCTGGGATTAAAGGTGTGCACTACCACTGCCTGGCTCATTGGTTTCTTAATACACCTTAATAAGATGCTCATTAAAAAGACAAACCACAAGAGCTACATTACCACAAAATATATATTTAAAAAATTAATAAAATGATTTTGAATGAGCACATATGACTACATTATGATTATTGGCTAATTTTATCCTGATTGCAATTTAGAGTGAAAAAAAATCAAAGGAAATTCTTTACATGCATGTAAGTGTGTGTGTGTACACACACACCACAAACACACACACACACACGCAGGTAGAGAGTGACAGTCCGACAAACATTGATTTTTGCGTGATCTGATTGACTAAGCATAGTCTGACTGAGTTTAAAGGGGACTAGAACACAAAGTGCAGTGTCTAGAATAGCATTGCTAGATAGTAAATGACAGCATCGCCTGTCATACTGTCATTCATTTGGCCATATTCATCAGTAGCTTTTAATCTAATTAATTCTGTTTTAAGATAATTTATGTACATATGTACTTATGAAAGCATGGCTAAATAAATGATGGTAATTTTATAAGGCAAGCATAAGGTCAAAAGCCTTTACATATGTATTGAGAAAAGTCTGGAAAGAGTCCATACAATTCCAGCTGTGGAGAAGTTCAATTTCCTCAAATTCCTATTACATGTACTACATTACCATTCTAATTGTAGAGGGATACATGTAGTTGGATTTTTTTCTCAATGCAATACATCGTCACAAATGCATCAAGGTAGTAAGTCAATTAATCTGCTCCCATGTATGCATGCATGGCTTCTTTGAATTTGTATATACTAGCTGTAAGCATTGTTTTAAAGTTGAAATATAAAAAATTAAAAATTTGTGTTATATTACTAGATAACTTATTTAAATGAGAAAAATCTGCCCCTCTGTGATTTATTTGCTGATACTCATGTGAAATGGGTTGATTTCCTGTCTTTACATGGGTGTTTGATTTAGAGTCGGGACTGATTTAGAATAGGCTCTGTATTAACTATTAGTTTTGTATCCTGAAAGTTTCTTAATTTCCTGAGATTTAGTCTTTTTATCTTTATAAATCAGTGTCTGTCTGTCTCTCTTTACATGTGTGTGCACGCACATGCACTTACTTAGCTTGTGTTCTCACCACGATTCCCAAATGTTTGTTTTTATGAGCTTAGTAGATTGGTGTTCTCATAGAGGACCGCTGATCAACACAGGGATACTTTGCAAAATACAATGGGTGATATAACCATAAACACAAGTTGAAAATATTTTTAAGACTGCATTAAGGGGATGGGGAGATGGTTCATTTTGTAAAGTACTTGGCATGCTTGCTTGTAATCTCAGTGCTAGGGAGGCAGAAACAGGAGACACCTTGAGGCTTGTTGGCAAGGCAACCTAGCTTACTTGGGGAGCTTCAGGTCTATGAGAGACCCTTTGTCAAAAGAAAAAGTGATTCAGAAAATTGCCTTAGAGCCTAAATAAACATGCACACACACTCACACATGCAAATGTACACACATACACATGTAACCTCGGGCAAGGGGCTGGAGGTTGAAACACACAAAGACACACAGAAAGAGACAGGGACCTCTAGTCACTGGTAAGAAGCCCTTTATTCAATAGCACCACAGAGGTTTATATACCCAAAGGTCAGATGGGCCAACAGGTGAAAACCTTATCCTCTGATCCTCAAGGCCAAGGCAACACGTGCTCAGGAAGCAGAGCCGGTAAACAACGTTGACACAGCTTTTAGTAGCTCAAATCAGAAGGCCAAGCAAAGGTCACCAGGAGGGAAGAGCAGCTGGAGGCCAGGACTCCATATGGTTTCAACAAGAAAGTGTCAAAAATTTGAAAACTTAGAAAAGACAGGTGTCTACTCTCTGCTCTCTTCTCCAGTCTCTGATGACAAGGTGAAGAACAGGCCTGAAAAACCAAACAAGGTGACTTAAGGCCTTAGAGTTTAGGACTGAGGTTCAAGTTTAGATTAAAGGATTGACAAGAATTGGTATCGCTGATGAATCAGAAAACTAAGAAAATGTTTCACATAAACTCAAGGTGCACAATGACTTATGTGTGACTGGTACCACAATGCTGACTCTCTTTCCTATCAGGAGGTACCAAGTTTCAATATTCTCAGCATCTTTGGTGAAATGGGGGGGGGGAGNNNAAGACTCTGGGATTAGAAGCCATTGAAGCTATAATATAGAAAGGGAACTGTCACAAAGTAAACACCAATGCTAGCTTTAAGAATACTATGATTTTGCTAAACAGTACGTATATGAAGCAGTTTGCTTCATATTTTATCTCTTACTATCCCATTAGTTCTTAAAAATGGAAGTTTAATATCAAAGTCGAATTATAGATAATAGATGCACAAGCATAAAGAAATGAAAAGATATCCTATGTTCATGGGTAGAAAACTTAGTACTATAAATTTATCTTACAGAGTTTGATCTGTGGATTCAATGACTCCCATATAAAACTTTAAATACCATGGACTAGACTAGAGAGATGGCTTGGTGGGCAAAGTGTTTGCTATACAAACATGAGGACCCAAGTTGGATCCTCAGCATTTATGTGAAAAGATTGGCATTGTGGAGAGAATCTGTAACTCCAGCAGAGATAGGCAAAGACGAGCAGATCCTAGGGGCTTTTCCAGTCTAGCCAAAATGATAAGTTCAATGAGAGATCCCGTCTTAAAATATAGAATGGAGAGCAACAGAGGAGGACCCCTGATGTTACCTTCTGGCTTCCCTATGTTCTTTCAGGACCAAGGGCACTCATATACTTAAAGAAAAAGGAAAAAATACATATTATTTTTCGAAAAAAAGAAAATGAATTATCCTACAATTTTTATGAAATCAAAAAAATCTTAAAAATAAGAAACAAAAGAAACCAAAATAATCCAAAGCAAACACAATAAAGCCAGATGCCATATTGAGTTGATTTCAAAATCTATTACAAAGCTATTGTAATAAAACTAAAAGGAATTTTAAAAATACACTGATAGTGGCTACAGAGATGTCTCAATAATTGGGACAACTTACTGCTTTTCACAAAGACCTGGACTCGATTCCCAGCACCCACATGGAAGTTTGCAACGGTTTGTAACACCAGTTATGGGAGGTAAAACACCCTCTTCTGGCCTACAAGCACATGCATGCACACAACCACACAAAGTTAATATAATAAATCTTTAAAATATATATTGGCAAATGTAACATACTAAAATAAATCCAGAAAGCTATAGTGAAATTGACACATTTATTGTTAATTGAATTTTGACAATGTGCCAATAACACACCATGGGGGAAAGGACCATCTTTTCAATTCATGGTGCTAGAAACTGACACTACAAGCAGATACATGAGATACTACCCTTATCACATCTGGTGAACAAGATTCACCAACAATCAGACTGAAGTAATAGAATTGCAATATATGAAACTGGGGGGTAAACATTATAGGAGAACAGGAGACAGTTACACAGCATTGGGTTGTGGAATTTCTTGGATTTGACCCCAAGACAAAAACAGATGAATTTGGATGTTTTGTCCTCCAGAGCAAACATCAACAGAGTTAACAGACAACCCACTAAGAAAGAGTATTAGTAGTGTACCTATTTTGTGTATCCAAAGTATGCATACACCCAGTAATTCATCAAAAGAAAGCAAGTATCACCACTTAAAGATGGGTAAAGGTCCTAGATAGGGATTTCCTGACACAAACACAAATGGCTAGCAGTAAGTGAACAGGCAACAAAGGTTAGTAAGAATAGAGAGAAAAGGAAACCATGCATTGTGGGATCACTTCGGAAAACAGTATAGAGGATCCTTGACCATCTGAAATAGAAATTTTATGTAATCAAGATATTTCACTACTGGATCATAGCCACAGGAACTGAATAAGTATGTTGAAGATACATCTGTATTCTCAAGATTACTATTGGGATAGTATTCTATCTGCTCCCTCATGGTTCTTGGATCAGTTGATGCTTTAGAAATGCATACGACCTTCTCGCTGAAAAGTGAGGGCTTAGTGACTCTGGACGGAGATGGAGGAGCCAGCATAGGACCAAACTAAGCCCTCTGAATGTGGGTGACAGTTGTATGGCTGGGGCAGATTGCAGGGCCAGTGGCAGTGGGACCAGGATTTATCGCTACTGCTTAAACTGTCTTTTTGGAACCCATTCTCTTTGGAGGGATACCTTGCTCAGCCTCGATACAGTGGGCAGGGCCTTGGTCCTCCCTCAAAGTGAAGTGCCAGACTTTGTTGACTCCCAACGGGGTAACAGGAAGGAGAAGGTGGGGGAGCAGGACGAGGGGGAGGAAGTGGGAACTGGGATTGGTATATAAAATGAAAAAAAAAGAGATTGTTTTTAAAAATAAATAAATAAAAGTTAAAAAGTGAGGACTCCTGTAGAAACTTGAAGGTCACGGGGCCTTTAAAGTCAGTTTTCTTTACTGTCTACTACACTGCCCCGTTGGGGCAGAGAACATCGACTCTGAAGCTGATATCAAACACCACCTCAGCTTTGCATACTGTTCCCACCTTCCCTTGTGAAATGTGGAAACTATCCAAAGACACAATTTCTTTCTCTGAGTCCTTTCTGCTCCAGAAGATCAAGAGTCCTTTCTCATGTCATCCTTATTTTATAGAACTGAAAGCTTCTGGAATACATTATCTCTGATATTTACCTTTTCTAAAAATAATTCCAATGTTATTTTCCGGGTCCATCTCTACTGTCACCGATTATAATAACACAATGGATGTTTTCCACCATCCATTTAAATTTATCTTTTTGTAAGGATAGAAGATGATTTTTATTGTTCATTGACAATGTTTTCCCAGTTACATTTGCTCCAAATTTTATAATTGTGTTTAACATTGGTAATTCATTTATATTTTCTTTTCCTATTACAAGACTCTGAAAGTATTGAATTCTATCTAATTTTGTGGAGTCACAACCTTAAGCCTAGAGGGAAGCTTTGCTTATTTCAAGTGTGTGATTGCTGTGACCAAACTGTCTCATGAGAGGGAATGCACCTGTTACCAATGTAAGATCGTCCCTATGTTAAAAATAAAGACAGTTGTATTTACTGTGAAACTTAAGTTTATTTTAAACCTGAAATCTTAGCATGTCTTATCACTAGAGACTTTGAAGTTAGTCAACACCCTAATCCTTCTCTTTGCTTAGGTATAGGATTCCTCAACATGAATAATCGGGGAGTGGCTTTGTGGCCTGTTCAGAAGCCTCACAGGATTCCTAAACTGTGAGAAATTGCATGAAATCAACGGGGCAAGAGCCTATATATTCCCAGCAGTCTAAAGTCATTCATATGTAAGAGAAGTTTCCTCCGGGGTACTTTAAAGAGCAGCCAGTGGCTCTATTTTTCTTTATCTAATTGTGTGATACCCTTTATCACCTTTTCCTGGAAGAAAACTATTAGTTTGCAGACTTCACGTTGACTAAAGGCACAGTTATTAATTTAGCAGAGGTTCAGCATTTCTGCATTCTAATCCACACAGCGGGCACAGAGTTTGTGGGAGTTGCATCTGAGATCATCACCCCAGAATGGGTAGAAAGCAACAGCAGTACACCCTGAACGTTGAGCAAAATCCAGGGGAACAGGTGAGTACTGCCGAAAACTCCTAATTGCTCTCCTGTCTAAGATTCTTGCTTTCAACATTCAATCTCGCAGGGACTTTTTAATTCTAAGTTTGCCATGGCAGAGTGAATCTGGTTGCAATGATCATGCATTTGTTCAGTATGCCAGACTGTGTTTTTATATTCCTGATAGTCTGGAAATCAGGCTTGGTAACTGTATTTTAGTATTTATATCAAAACATATGATGATGTGCCAGTATGAAAAATAAAAAAATAAAAAAGCAGAAACAAAACCAATTGGTTAGATGACTTGAAGAGTCATCTTTATAGCAAAAATTACAGCATTATTGAAAGTATTTATTGTTGATCCTTCCCCCCTAAATGTGGTCTAATTGTAATCAAAGTAACAATTAAAGGAAATGTCTCATGGAGGGGGAAACTTTGTTGAAAATATATTACTCCACTAATGTGCAAATCAGCCATTTTTAGACCCATGAAAACAAATCTAAATGGTCTCTTCCATACTCAAGCTAATGATTTCATCTTCCAAGTGAGGAAACTGAAGTGTTTGTCAGTACATGTAGCTAGCTATTCAGAGTGAGGATTCTTTTTCTCACATTTGCTTCTTTATAAAAGGCAAACTGTTTTCAAGTCCAACATCTATGTCCCTGACACAAGAAAATGACTTTTATATACAAAATAACAGCAACGTTAGACTATTCTAGAAAATTGTTTTGTAAATTGAGATTGCACAGAAGAACTGTTTAGTTTTCAAAGCTAGACTATCATAAGCTTAGTGTCTATTCTCCCAGATTCCAGGAATGCTGTGTGACATCACTGCTTTAGCCTCATATAGTAGAGAGTTTGGTTATGTTCCCATGAGCTGCTGAATATGATGTACAGTGTTTGCTCACTATAGCAGAAATTTTGATGCAATTTAGTCCATTATGTGAAGTATTTAGTTAGGCCAAGAAAACAATGAGACAAACTTTCATGATGATAAAAACAAAAAGGAAAGAAAGAAAGAACAGAAGGAAGGAGGGAAAGAAGAAAGAAGAGAGGGAGGAAAGGAAGGAAAGAAGGAAGGATGAACAGAAGGGATTAGAATTTATCATATTTTGAGCACTGACTTAACCTGAACCCTCTTGAGATGCTTAAACTTGAGACAAGGGAGCCTTGTTTAAAACAATTATGCATGTTTACTTGGAAAGCTTAAAAAATCATTTTAAAAACCTGTAATTCTACCTATATCACTGTTGTTTCTTTCTTCAAATTTAATTTAATCTAATCCTTCTAGTTTGTTCATCACATGAAATTATTATCAAATAACTAAAACATTTTCTTCAAAAATTATGATTTTATTAAGTATATTAATTAATTAATATAATATTAATTATAGTCCATAGGGCGGATAGGTTATATTACTATTAAAACTTTTTGTGAGAGAAAACTTATTGAAGTTGTCTTTTGTTCCTCAATAAGGACTTATATTCTCTTTGTATGAACTCTCCCACATTTATGTGCTTGATTACTACTGTGGATAGTGAGACACACGCACCCACCACAAAAAAGCGAGGACTCTTATGTATATTTCTTTATACATTTATAACCAATGACCTTATTAAGTTGTTATTTTAATAGATTATATGGTTCATTACTTAAGATTCTGCTAATAGGCCATCCTACAAATGTTGGCAACTTTGTCTTTAATTTTTCTTTATCCATATGTACTGAGTAGAACTTTCAGGAAAATATGATCTCCTTCTCCTACCTGTAATGAGAGGGCTCTCATATTTCACTATTAAAATATATGGGTCATTATGCTGAAGTTAACATTTCCTGTCACATTTAGAAATGATTTTTTTCAATTTTAGTCCATGTAGAGTCATTTTGTTTACCTCTTTTTGTCAGGGCAGGATGCTTACAATGTTCAATGCTGCTGGGGCATCTATTGATGTGATCAACGTATTTTCCTTCTTTGGTCATTTGGTGTGAAATGCAAACATATCTGTGTTATATCACTAAACCATTACGATACCCATAGAATTGACTCAGTTCTTCCTTTGTGCCATGCTACAGTCATATTATTCTGTGTTTGTTTTATGTATATTTGCATAAATCTATGTATATTACATAGATCACATAAACTTTCCTCATTCATAAAGTTTAAGACTTGCTCTCTACCTGATTATTTATTTACATTGTCTCTTTCTGTACAGTTATTAAGAAATCCATACTGTTCAACTGAGGGAACACAATGTGGCTGTAGATCCCACCATGTGACTTGCGAGCTGCATTCGGTAAGGTCTGGGGGGAGGTGGTTAGATGCATCTATTGTTACTTTGAATAACATGGAATAGGACAGTCAAGTCCTTCTCTGCCACTTTTATGAGGTTCCGGGGACATAAGGTCTCCTAAACGGTGAAAGCACTAGAATGTGTCTTTAAGATCCCATAGATCAAAACCATTTCACTTTGCCTGTTTGCACATTTCAGTAAGATCCCTTGTATTTATGCCTGACACGTAAAATATATTTAATAAGTAATTTTAATTACAGATATTAATATTTCATGTTAAAGATTAAAAACAATGAACAAGGAGCAAAAATAAACAAGGTCTCTGCAAGTTTCCACCTTCCAAAGACAATTATCTCAGTGTCTTTATTTGTATATATATGTCATGTCACTACTAATTAGAAAATGTTATCTACTTTGAGAGGTCTGTACCTGATAATATTATGATGATTTCTAGGTTAGTTATTTAATATAAAAACTTATTGATGTAATAAAAAGAAATCACTGAAGGATTTTGTTGTCCTCACAAGATTACATATGGTATGTGTGTGTGTCTGTGTGTGTCTGTGTGTGTATCAGGGGATTTATGGTTTCATAACAGTCTTTAGAATAATGAAATACATTAGTCTTATGCTAGATGAAATCTGTTACCTGTTGCTATTTTATAATTGCAGAAATAGTCACTCTTGTAATGCTTTTCAGGTTAAAGAAAAATCATGTTCACTCTGGAAAATATTTGTAATGTGTCTGTTGGCTTGTCTAGTTGCCACAGCCATTACAGCTCTGGCCTTTTATTTTGGCCGTGTTGGCAACCCCACCAATACCACCATCATCATTCGCACAGATGGAGGGTCCAGTCAGGATTCCTGCACCACCGCTTCGACACCGTCTCTGACTTCATCACCTCCACCTGAACCTGAGACCACTCCGTCTTCGACTACTATAACTACCCCAGACTCAACTCCCTCCCCACCCACACCTACTACAGAAATGGCTAATACTACCACAGAACATGAAGTTGACATTGAATATGATTATCTTATGCCGGTGTGAACTCTTGGTCCTCAAGCTAGATCAATATCGTCACTGAAACAGGATATGTTTAAGATGCTGACATGACATCTCAAAGCACATGGATTAGATAGATCCAGTTCTCCTCTAATCTATGTTGCTCTCCATGTGCTGACAGTCTTGAGCTGATTATGTAATACCCGATAAAGATAGGGCTTCAGCAGTTCCCACTATTTTCTCTCTAGAAGTTTTCTCATTCTGAGACTTTTTACCATGGCAGGGGACAATGGAAAAGGACTAAGGCTAGGAAATTTGAGAAGGATCTGGCTAGACGGTCACTAAGTTCCTCTCTTGCAGAATATAAAACTGTTGTTCTATAGAAGGGAACATCTTTCTGCATTTCTGTTATGCCTTGCCATGCTGGCCATGCAAGAACAAAGTCAGCTGAGGTAATCTTGTTACTGCTTATGAATTCTAGCTTTCCGACTTCTCTCCTTGGGACAGTTAGGGGTGGTAAAGGAATATCATGGAGGGACAGGGCTCTAGAAGTACCTAGTGGGCCCTGGATATTTAGGGAGAGTAACGTGTAGAGCACATGTATCGCTGGTCGCTGTGAAGGGCAGAGGTGCTGTTTGTCTAACCTGGAGCATCAAGTCTTAGGAGTTTTGTGAGATGCCCTTCCCTGCCTTTTTGTTCTTCTCCCTTCCTGACTGAAAAGTTTCAATAAACCTTGAGTCGTGCATGTCAAATCTGAGCGTTATCTCTGATTTCTCAGCAGCCCAGCCCACTGACTATGGTAAGAGATTGGAAAACCAAAATTTCTGTAGACTCCGAGTGACTCGTATAGGCTAATACAAAGAGTGTTTCGTTATCTCTTGTGTACCATCAACCTTTGCGGCATTATTTTTATTAATTTTGGGGACAATTTTATAAAACATATTTTGAACAAATTCTTCCTCCCAACTCCTCCCAGAAAGACCTTTTCCATCCTCCCATCCCTTCCCAACTGACTGTCAGGTTATTTCTTTTTCATTTTCTTCTTTCATCCTTGAGCCTAGCTTGTAAGTCTCAGCTAGTCTTGGCAGTGGGGCTTGCCCTGGAATATGGTCACTCTACCCGGGTCACATCATTACAGAAAGGTGACTCTCCATCTCCCAGAGACTGTCAAATGCCAACAGGTTCACAACTAGCGACGCCATGACTGTCCGCCTTCTCCCCTCCATGCTAATTTTTTTTGTCAACCTGGCTTTCCCAGAGGCCTTGGGCAATGCTGTCACCACAACTGCTGTGAAGTCTCATGTGAAACGGCTCTATTGTATATTAGAAACAGTGTTTTCTGGAGTTACCAACGACTACTGGCTCTTAGAAGCTTTCTGTGTGCTCTTCCACAAAGAATCCTGAGCCTTCTGTAGACCAGCATGGTATGAATGTCTCATGTAGGGCTGAGAACCCTGCAGTCTTTGAGGGGATAGATCTGTATTATTTGGCATATGTTATAAGGGGACACTTCTCTGATGAAAGTTAAGAGATGTACTAATCTGTGGGTACAAAGGTAAGAATTTAGGGGACAGCTTGTTACTTTGTCTATTTAGCAGAATAATATTACTAGGCCCTCCATAGAAACTATGATCTAAGAAGCATGGGTTTGGGTCCAGTTAATAGTACTGAGCACAATTACTGCCTTATGAAGCAGGGCTTAGATATAATCAGAAAATAGCTGGTTACTCCTGTAATATTTATGCTACTCTTACACGGGTGGGCACATCTTGACAGGTCAGTTGTTCTTGCTTGCAGTGTTTACAAGTGAGATAGTGCCATATTTTTTTTCTTCTCTGCCGGCTTTCACAGCAGCTTGAGAACCATGGGGGCTATCCAGTAGGGATGTACTGCAGTGAGAACCATGGGGTCTATCCAGTATGGATATACTGCAGTGAGAACCATGGAGTCTATCCAGTAGGGATATACTGCAATGAGAACCATGGGGTCTATCCAGTAGGGATATACTGCAGTGAGAACTATGGGGTCTATTCAGTAGGGATGTACTGCAGTGGGAACCATGGGGTCTATGCAGTAGGGATGTACTGCAGTGAGAACCATGGGGTCTATGCAGTAGGGCTGTACTGCATTGAGAACCATGAGGTCTATGCAGTAGGGATGTACTGCAGTGAGAACCATGGGGTCTATTCAGTAGGGATGCACTGCAGTGAGAACCATGGGGTCTATGCAGTAGGGATATACTGCAGTGAGAACCATG
>LOEQ01007122.1:74683-87889 GCA_001685075.1 Bramus lutescens | reverse complement strand
AAAGGAGTGGAAGGAGTTCCCGCAACATTCACTACTTTAACTCTATGAAGCCAATGCCATTTTAAATCACCATTTTATACATAAGAGAATGAAGACACAGAGGTTTAATCACCCTGACAGGTTTAAACAACTTGAAGACACAGGTTAGCTAGCTCTTGGGTCTGAGTTGTCAACCATTACTTGAAATAAGTTTCCACACATGAAGATTGGGGAAGGAGGTTTACAAGTATTAAGCTATTATATATATCAAGTGAATGTGTAGATTTGTGTGAGACAGAGGCTGCGCCTACAGAGGCCAGAAGAGAGCATCAGATCCCTTGAAGTAGAAGTTACAAGTACTTGTGAGGATGATGGGTACTGAACTCAGGTACTCTGAAAGAGTTACAAGCATTTTTACCCCCTGAGACACCTCACCAGCCTTTGAAATACTCTTCAACAGAAAAGTAAATTTTAAAATTCTTTTGATGTTTGTACCCCCAGAAAGTTCTGGTTAATCCAAATTGGAAATGAACACCCATGAGTAAATAACATGATAGACAAACTGTCCATCAGAATGAATTGAAGAGTTCACCAAATATTAACAGCACTTACCACTGGCTGGTAGATAGTGGTTGAATGTTGTCTGCTTCCTTGCATGTTTTGTATTTCCCTTAAAACTTTATACCTTAAAAATGTATCTCCTTACATATTAGCTAGAAATATAGTGAAAATAATATAGTCACAACTTAGGTCTAAATTCAAAACACTTACTAGCTAATTGCCTTTTCTGTTTTGAATTCACAAGAAGAAATTTAATGGAGTTAATTTTAGAAATTTAATTTATAATTGGCAAATAAGATGTTGACTGTCAAGATAGACAAAAAGAATATCAGCCAAGCTTATCCATGATAGGCTGCGTTTGTCTCCTCACTGATTTCTTAAGCATCTATCTCAGCTTGCAGCATCACCCCAGTACTGAGAGTCCAGGAAGTGATAAACAAGTGGTGACATTTACTGTTATCCCATCAAGGCACAGTATGCAAGGGCAAGGCGATAAATTGCTCTGCCTGAAGGGCATTGGGATTTTGAATATGCATTTTGTGGCTGAGAATGCACCAGTCTCCAACAAGCTCGTGGGATGTTCCTAGAGGATATCACAAACACTGTAGCCATTACCTGAGATGTGGAGTTTTGGCTTTGTGTTAGTATAATGCATGCCTAATTTAATCAACTAACTTTCGGGCTCAATGGCTGGAGATTGACTTAAGTGACAGACAACCTTAAGGAAAGGAACATGTTTTACATCATCTTCGCCCACTAGCCCCTGTGACTTCGGAGGTGGTGAAATGCATCAATTGGTAATGGCGCTACCAATAAGCCTGACTTCCATGCCTGGGAGCCACGTGGAGGAAGGATGCAACCAACTTTCAGAAATTGTTCTCTGATCTGTTCAGATATGCTGTAGAATGCTAGTGAGCATGCATGTGCACACTTGCACACAAACACATACATACATACACAGAGAAACACGGACATGCACAAATGGATATTAAAAATAAGAGTAGTTATATTGCTCAAAATCCATAAAATGGTATTCTTGGAATTCTATTTCACTTTCTTTTGTTATTTTTCCCAATAAACTTTGAATTCTTCATAAGTATGGAGACAGTCTGGACCTTAGTCAGATCGTAGATTCTAAGTGGAATTCAAATTAGTCTAATTTAATCACAGGCTCATTTGCATTTTTACTGTTTGTGTTAAGATCTAGTTAGTTGCCCTGTACATGGAACCTATGGAGCAGACAGCTCCCCACATGTGCTTTACACATCATCTTGGGGAACCTGGTGACTACATATGTCTGCTTAGGACAACTGTTCCATCAATCACTGAGATTCCTGGATTACCTTTATGACCTGCTTTAGTCAGCCTTAGGGGGAAAAAAATGGCAGTTGTGTAGTGCCATCTAGTGGCTTACTTACTGTGAATAAAAATTAAAGTTGTTTGAAGCTTGGTGTGTTTATTATTTGTCAAAGTCTGGTGTCGATATTTTGATTGCAGACTTTGTACTTTGAAACAAAGCAGAGTCGTCAAATTTTAACATTGTTTACTATTAAATTAAACAGCCTACTTTAATCAGCCCAAAATACATTGTTTGCTTAAATAGCTTACAATCTTTTCTTTTGAAAAATTGAAGTTCTCAGAATGAATTTAAATTCCAGAACACATAGCTCTCATTAAAGAAAAACTTTAAACTATGTTATTCAGAAGTGAGCTGGCAAAGCCATGAAGCATACAAGTGTTGAAAAGGTGCAAATTCTCAGAAAGTTTTATAGTGAGCATATAACTTACTGCAAATACATTTCCTAAAGACTTTTAGGAAAAGCACCGTGCATTTCAGCATATATTGCATAATGGTAATTTCATACCATTTTTGTCTTCATTAGGTTCAGGAATCTGATACTTGCTTATCTTCTGCCATTATCTGATGAATGCCTTTTTTAGTGGTCAGGTTTTCTATCTCAATGCAGAATATATATGTGTCTACTAGTCAATACCACTGACTGAGAAGTTGATACTGTGAAGTGCTATGTTGATGGAAAAACATCTTTGCCAAGGATGTGAGCAGATAAGTACACCTGAAAATACTGGATGGATGACGAGAGCTCACCTGCGTTGAAAACCTGGCCTTCCCTTTGCCTTAGTGGGCAAAGTCTTGGTAATAAGGCACTCTGGGGGGTGGAATAGAATAGGTTGTTGGATGTGGAGTCTCACTAGCATAATGATGTTGGTGTGAAAATAATCATAGCGAGGATTCACAGAAGCTGTGCTATTTATTATTTATCCAGACCTGTTTCCACACTTTATGTGCATTATTATAATTACTCCCATAAATGTTAATACTGCCGGTTTTCCTGTTTTACACAATGGAAAGATAGTCTGTTAGAGCCTGCATAAGTAAGACAGATTGGAAGAATTCAATTTCTGGTCTGTCTACATCTAAAACTCAAGTGCTTACTTTTATTATTTAAAAGAAAAATATGAATATCAGTTTGATTCTGTTATAAATTAGTTTCTCATGGGACATGTGTGACTGAGCTAGAAAACCTCAAGATGTTCTGGGAATTCTGAAATTCTGTTTTCATGACAGAATTTTTCATTAAACACAAAAATAATAACATGTCATGAGTTTTCAATCTCTGAAAAAATCAGTATAGAATTGCACATGGAAATAAAAGTCTTCATAAATGTGACCTATCAAGCAAGGTTGGTCTTTTTCATTATCAGTTGGAAGAAAGCTAAACTGTGTTCCTAATTCTGAAGACTTCCCAAGTGATTCTGAATTTTGGGCAAAAGTGAAATGGAGGGAGCAATCGTCTCAGTAATGATGATCATGCCTGGAGGGGGCAGCTAGAGAAAGAGGCCATGCAGATCATCTTCCTCAAAGTGACATGTTTTCTGCTCCTCTGAGCTGTTGCATTTATTAGCCTGGTTCTGGCCACTGATCATCAATTCTTTCAGCTCCTAATAAGTTCCCAGCAAATTTTATTTCTACTTGTGATGATCACAATCAGTTCCTGTTGCTTGTAGCTAAGAGCCTTAACTAACACCTCACTCCTGTTACCAATCATTCAAGTCTACAGCATCCCCCAACATCGGGTAGAGATTTTGGTTCTGTTTTCAATAAGCCATTCTGAAATAAATTTGTGATTTTTAATACAATGAAAGTACGAAAAAATTACTGACAAAAAATATCAGAGTAGATGCTTTTCCATAGCTACTCTGTAATTTTCCAGTAAGAATCAGAACAAATATAATTTGCCTTTGCTGACAGAATTATTAGTGTCTCCAATCTATTGTGCAGCATGGAACTCAGATGACACAAAGTTAAAGAGCAACATGTTTATCCCTGTGGTATTAGTCTGTGGGGTGAGCAAAAAGGAATAATATAGTATTGGATTTTCTGCATTCTAATAGGGATGTGAGAGGCAGACAGCCTGATAATGGGGCAGCAAATACTGTGGGTCTGGCGTCAGAAAGCCTATGCTTGAAGTAATCGCTTTTCTATTTTCCCATACAATCTTGGGAGAGTTATTTCTCTTCCCTCTGCTTTCATATTCTGAATTGTAAAGTGGGAGGTAACAAAGCCTGGATGCTAAATGTGATAATAGTAGCCCCTCAAAATTGCCAGCCACGATGTGAATGGAATTGTGGATTGCACTTTTCCTTACATAATTTTTCAGAGTTCATCACAAAATTAAGGGTGGTAAAGGAAGGACATCACAATTTAATGTAACACTTGGATTTGAGTTGATGTCTCAAATCTTGTATTTTCTGTTAATTCACTGGCAAATGGAAAAAGCACATACACCTAAAGCATGAACTTATAGACATAATTGTTTCTGATAAGAAATGAGTAACTTTCACAGTATTTTCTCCATAACTTTTCAATAACTTTGCATTTATGAGAACTGGCACAAAATTGATTTAAAACTTGCATATGCAACCCCCAAACACAGCATTGGTTCATCAATTTTAATTGCTTTTCTTAAATCAGAGCATATCATTCTAAAACAGTATATGGTTTTGAATCTGCTCTTAACCTGGAACTTGCCCTGTAGATCACATTGGCCATGAGCACACAGATCCAACTGACTCTGTGTTTACTGAGTACTATGTTTAAATATATGTACCACCATGCTAGGCTTTTAGGTTTCATTTTTAATTCTTTGACAGTTTTATACATGGGTGGACTGAGTTTGACCCCCCCCCACTCTTTGGTCTCCCCTCTGTTGAGGAAACCCTTCTTCTTCCCATCAAAGCCCTGGTCCTACTTTGATAACACTTTTGTTGTTGTTGTTGACCTACTAAGTTTAATCATGATTGTTTTCATATGGGGGGATTACTTGCTAGAACATGGGCTACTGATCAGTGAGAACATCACTTAGGGGAAAAACAAAAACAGAAACAAAAAGTACTACTTCCTTCCCAGTGTCCATCAACGGCCTGCAATTTTTCAGTGGGATGTAGAAACGTGTGAGTCCTTTTCTCCTGCTTTATGAAAGATGAAGGACCTGAGAGTGAAGATCTTGTGCAAGTACACCTGCAGGGATTTCAGGCCTGTAATGGCTGTGCCTCATCCAGAAGACAGTTGGGGGGTACTTTCTCCCAATGCCTGTGTCTTATATTCATTCTGCTCCCTATCTGTGATATTCTCTGAGCCTTGGAAGCAGATGATACAGATGTCCCATTGAGGGCTGAGCGCTCTTATTCTCCACGCTTTGGCCAGTTGAGAGTGTCTGTGTTCACAGCTACCTGCTGAAAAGAGAAGTATCTTTGATGGTGGCTAAGCACAGCTAATGTCATTGTGACCAGCGGTGGGGTCCCAAGTTCAAGTGCCCTCCTTCAATCCTCAAACACTATGTTTTCACTAAAAGACGTGACCTGAAAATCAAGAATTTTTCCCTTGATGTCTGTTTTCTGTTTCAAGCTGTTTTCAATATCAGAAGATAAGCAGCTGGATCCTCCATTCATAAATGTCTCACCTACACAGGAAGGAAAAGAGAGGAAGGATGGGGAACTTGTGCTTCTGGAGAGAAAGGCTATAGCAACATGAGAATCCAAAACAATCAAATT
This sequence comes from Bramus lutescens, assembly GCA_001685075.1. NCBI lineage: Eukaryota > Metazoa > Chordata > Mammalia > Rodentia > Cricetidae > Bramus > Bramus lutescens. The sequence goes on along the minus strand of LOEQ01007122.1, from coordinate 82,276 downwards.
CAACAAACAGAAGAAAACAATGATGTGGGGCTGAGCAAGGCCTGTGTACTTTTTATAATCTCATAAGAGGTTAGGCCAAAGGGAGCCAGTTAGACACAAACATCAAAACAGCAAGATGAAGGTCCCTAGTAATGGTAGGAAAGGCAATTAAAGAAAAGATTTTTTTAAAAAATAAGTTTTCACCTTGTACTCTATTAAAAATCAGTCTTCAGCATTTATATCTGAAATATTACCAGAAGTAGAAAAAGGAAAATCAGAGTCCACAAAAGCTAGCTCATTAACTCTGGCTGATATTAAAACTTGACAGCCCTTGAGATCATGAGGAATCAGACCAGAATTAAGATGTGTTTCTTACTCATTACTCAATGCTTTGTGTGACCTAGATTTTGAAACATATTCCATTAAAAGTTGGTGGGAGAGTGTTTTGATTAAAGCAACTAATAAGTAGTTTTTCACAAATCTAACTACATCGTTGGTTAGCAGATATTTAGAAAAATCTTCTCCCCGCCCCCCTCCGTTCCTGGCACAGATGATTCAATTTCCCTCTCTTTAGGAAACCCTGTATTCAGAAATGCTATTCTGGATGCTTGCATTTGTTCATGCAATTCTCTGAGCTATCACATCAACATGTGCCTGCTTCATCTTCGTAGCTAACATGCTGAAAGAGATCACAGATTGGCCCCCATCCATGGCTAGCCAAGTGTGAAATAGTCTTTGCTCCTCTGTGGAAAATTTTCATTTCTCAGGCTTGGCATTTGGTGGCTTAAGACAAGAACATTAATTTCCTAACTGTGGCGCTTAACTTTTAAGGCTCTGTTTTACCCATGTTGGTTTGTAGTTGGATGGGCCTCTAGTCTCACTTAACAGCATTTATGCAAGAAAAAAAATGTTGACAGAGAATAGTTTGATACATGATGACTTTTAAGGATTATCAACAAGCTCCAGACTGTTGAGTCTAGTGAGTTCCTGACAGCCAAGGATCCCTAAAGAGAACCTCTCTCAAAATAATAAGGGAAATAAAGACTCTCTTATCTAATTTATTCTGAAAGAGAGATTCAAATTTCCTTCATTTAATCTGATAAAAAAAAACCTAAGACTACGAGGTTTCATTGGCATACCCAAGGTCTCATTGCAATTAATAAGGGGCAGTGGTCTTCAAGCCAAATCCTTGTGCCACAATCTTTCTTCTCAAGCAAGCTTTGCTTCCATGTTTGTTGACTGCCTTTATCTTTGGAAGTGTATTAGCTACTTTTCTGTGTTGTGAAAAAATACCTGACCTGAGCCACTTAAGGAAACAAAGGTTTACTTTGGCTCATACTCTGAGTACGTCGTCCATCATGGTGAGAAGGTGCTCTGTTTCTTCATCGGAATTGTTGGATGCGTTGGTCCACAGGTTGGAGGGAGCAGAAGCAGGGAACCGTGTTCCAACAGCTGTGGGTACGACAGAGATAGCTCTTTGGGATACGACTTCAGTGAATCAGCTCAAATTTATTCCAGAGTAAAGGGAACATAAGGGATTGGAAAACCTAAGGACAAATCCTAACTTGCATTAAGCAGCACACTCTCATCCTAAGGCTTCGTATGTGGTAGCAGGGTCCTATGGCAAAGCTCCTAGTTCAAGTCTTTGTTAGCATTAGAGGAGCAGGGGAAAGGCTTCTAGCAGGGAACTGTGCCAAGGGTCATACTAAAGTCAGGCATCTAGGCTTAGAGACAGTTTTAAGTCCTCAATGCCCAGAGACATTCTCCAGATAAGGGCAGATGGAGAACAGGAAGTCTTATTGGTGGGGAGGGAGTCCTCCCAGTTGTTGAGTTTAGAGAAAACTGCCAGGCCCTGGTAGACTGCAACCTTTGACCAGCAGGGCAGCCCAACAGGGAGGCATGGCAGCAGGAACTTAGGCATGGGGTCAGAGAGCAGAGGGATGAAGGCTGGCACTTAACCATCTCCTTTTTAATCAGTTTCAAACCGCAGTCCATGGAATAATGCTGCTCCAGACCCAGAGGAGATATTCCTGACTTAACCTAACCTAAATAGACCCTCAGGAATACACCCAGAGCTTTGCCGCCTAGGTCATTCTAATCCTACCAGGCTGACAATATAGAACATCACAAGCCTACCCATTATCAGCCTGATACCAAACATATCATTGTAAAGCCATGATACTCCATATCTTGTCCCATGGACTCATGGTTGTCACATGCAAAGTGCATTTAGACCAGCTTCAAATATTTCCATTCTCTTGAACAACACCTTTCGAAAGATTGAGTGGAGAATCTCATCTAAAACTCAAATCATCTCTGAACTATGAGCTTGTATAACATGAAAATCTAAGTAGATGCTTTCACTATACAATGGCAACAGAGTAAAAACTCCTATTCCTAACAGAAGAAATAGGAACATGGCAAGAACAGATTGAAACAAATCAAGACTTCAACCTCACAAGGCAAACACTAGATCCTTAAGCTAATGTCCAGCATCTAGGGCTCAAGATGGAACCATCTGAACTCCAAGGGTCTTTTAGAGGGCTAGCATCTTAAGCTATAAAAAAGATACCATACATAGTCTCTTGAGCTACCTTTAGCCTTCATAAATAGAGTTTTTCTCCATGGATATTTCATGGTCCTGGCAAATCCAACATCTTGGAGTATCTATTACAACAATGGCTTTGTGCAGTGACCCCTCACTATCTTCTTGCAGGAAATTTTACCCTGCCACACATTGCCTGACCTCTGTGGCCTTTTGAAACCTTGGCAGGAGTCCCCATAATCTCGCCACTTTTCAATTTTATTATGACTGAAAAGACAAGTTCTGCTTCCAACTCAAAATTTAGGCTGTCTTCCTTAGGGCACGGTTGCACAGGAGTTTATGTCCCGTCCAGGCTGAGTCTGGTACGTACTTCCCTAGATAGATGCTTTCTAGCGGGAAACCACGCCAGTGGCATTCTCAGTTTAGGAGCTCTCCTTTTAAAAGATGGCGCCCTCAATGGATGCATGGGCTTTTGCCCACAAGGAATATTTCAGCATCCCAATACAGAGATTTTTCTTTGAAGGTGCTAATCTTTTAAAATTTTATTTTTGATAATTTCATATCTGAGTACTATATTTACATAATTTCCACCCCTCACTCCCCTCTTCCAGTTCCTCCCTGGTTTTCCTATTTCCAAGGCTTACTCAGAACCACATGGTCAGCATTAGCACAGCGGCAGCCCCACTCCTAAGCACAAATACTTGCATTCATTTATTTTCTCGCTGGTAGGGTGAAATACCCAACAAAATCCAATTAATTGATCAAGAGTTTCTTTCGGCTCATGATTTGAGAGTTCAGCCTACCATGTGTGGAAAACTTGACAGTGGAGGGGAGGAGAACTGGTCCCACTGCATCTCTGTCATAAAGCAGAGGAGATGAAGGCTGGGATTTGGCTTGCTACTCCTTTTAATACTGTCTTGCATCCCAGCCCATAGGATGGTACTTTTCAGGGTGGGTTATCACAACTCAGTTAGCCTTATCTAGAAACTCCCTCACAGCAGGTCCAGAGATTTGTCCATAGTTGATTCACAAGCAACATTCACAAGCATTGTATTTGTAGATGCTTACCTTCACCGAGGCCCTAGCATCAGCTGTGGGAAACTATGTCACCAGTCTACCATGATCACCTAGCTTACTTAAGGCCTTATTTGGCTGGATGCATGCTTAATCTAATCAATTGTGTACCTAATACAAATGATCACAGAAGATGACACAAACCCCAGAATGTTCTTAAAGGCTGGTTGTATTCAGGGTAAGCTTTTATTTTTCAAAGAAAGCAAAAGATAATTGTCTTTAACTTTGCCAATTTTCTCTTTTCAACATAAAAAGTTCTTTTTCATATCTTTTAGACCCAAGGGTCTGTCTCAGATTCACCTCTGCCAGCATTTACATCATCGTGACCTTAAGGTAATCACTATGGTGAAATCTGCTGTGCAGTGTCTTTAGTACAGTTGTGTGGTCATTACATTTCCCCCCAAAGGAAATGGTCAACAGACATGAATTTACTTCTTGTGGAAGAAAATATAGGCAGTAACTATGACCGAAGGGTAGGATACATGACCTCAGCAGTAATCAAATGGAAACTACAGTAAAGAGAAAATCATTTATTTTAGAGTAAGACCAATTTCTTGAACATTTATTTTTTAGAATAGATACAAAGATTTGGGTTTAATGGCCTGCTGCATTGAAGAAGCACTTCTGTGAAAATGCATGTTAAAAATAAATGTATATTAAAAATAAACCATCCAAGGATTCTCCTTGCCCATTTACTTGAGAGACATGGTATCTTCTTTTTCTTCTCATTTCCTTCCATGTTTCCCCATTTCCTAGTTATTCTAGGAAGTATTGCTTCCAGGCTCTTTGAATGCAAGGCCAAAGACCCCAGGGATTCTACAAATAAATTTTTCTTTAAAGGAATTCATGGAAGTCAGAAGGAAATTGCTCTCCCTTGAAGATTCCCTGAGATGAGATTCTTTTAAACAAAGGTGTTTGAATCTGTCGCCTGTGACTGTAAGAGTCATTCCGGTGTTGGCTTGTCATGAACTTTGAGGAAGGGCCTCATTCCCTCTCACCTGCTGCTCCCTGACTTTTGTAATCCAGAAATAAATACCCCATTATCTCTAAGTTTCAAAATGGTGGATTGCATGTCTATGTTTTTCTGATTCATGCCCATTAACTGTGCTTGGAGATCTTTCAGTGCAGTAACACTCAATGCGTTATCATCATGATTCCATAGGAGTAGAGGAGAACGAATTGAAGAATTATGGAAAGACTACCTATATGCTGTCTGTAGAGGAACATACAGAGAGAACATCAGACACTAATAAAGTTCCCTCCAGACGGGGAGCAGGAGAAAGACTAAATGGAAAGTCAAACCCTCTAGTTACTGCTTTGAATCAAAAGAGAGAGAAGTTAGACCTCAGTGCACACAAAATGCACTTGGGAAGGATGGAGCGTCTACTAGCTGCAGCAAAGGGAACGGTTTGACACCATGATTTTTGGAATAAAGTGGTGACTGGGTAACAAGCAGCATAATAATTCATGTATAGATTTGAGTGTGTATATTCATATCTTTGTAGGCATACAAACACTGCAACATTAAAAGGCATCTTTTAGCAGGATTTTTTTCCTAGAAAATAATAGGATATACAGGGGTTGGATTACGAATTTTTCCCAGTGAGAGTATGCTGCTCCTGCAACCAGCAAACACCGTATAAATCCTGTCTCATGGCCAATACTTACAACAATGTGATCAATTTTAAAATTATGTTTTTTTCAAATTTTAAATTTGTTTATTTGTTCTGCTATCCATTTCTTAGGAAGTCCACTGAAGTAATATACACACACAAACTTTTTAAATTACTTTATAAATAATACCAATCAAAATTTCCGCTTCTTCCCCTCCTCCCAATTCCCTCCCACTCCCCCACATAATCTTACCCCATCCCCTCCAGTTCTAAGAGAGGGCAGGGTACCCTGCCCTGTCGGAAGTCCAAGGTCTAGGAAGATGTGCATCCAAATAGAATAGGATCCCCCAAAGCCAGTACATGCAGTAGAGACAAATCCCAGTGCCATTATCATTGGCCCCTCAGTCTGCCCCAATTGTCAGGCAGCCACTTAAAATTATTTTTTATAAACCACAGGAGAAGTGCCTTTTGTGTAAACCTTCATTTCTGTTTCACAGATCAATATCAACGTAGCTCTTATATACTAATGAAGATGTGTAAGTACAACTCTGTCAGACAAGGCCTCTTGCCTTCAGTTCTAGCATAAACTTTGCTTCTAGAAAAAGAGACAGAAGAGTCTCAGGGACAGAATATAACTCTGTGTCAACCAGTTAGGTCTTTTTCCAATGACTTCAGATGCATAAATCACCACATAGATTCTAAATTCATCCTCTAATTGAATGAAAATTCAATGAAGTATTACACAGACATCTTTTCTGATCAATTGTTCTCCATGACTGTTCAACTTGAAGTCTCTGTAGTGAAATATAAAATAAGCAGGCCTTCAAAGATGTCTGTGAAGCATGAAATCATGGAAGAGCAGCCAAAAACAAAAACCCCAAACCTCGACAACAGTAGAAGTGGCTGTGCAGAGCACTGAGCTGCAGCCAGGAAAGACTCATCAAAGTTACTTTCCCTTCCTACCCATGTGTTCAACCTTTCCATAGCAGAACCAAGTATCTGAGAAGACTTAATGCCCCATCTGTCCTCGTCTGGAATATTAGACTATCGGGTTTGGATATGACTCTAAGAAAATGCCCCTGAGCAAGGATTTCAGGCCTTCCATTATTTTCACAATAATTGCCTACTTACCAAACTATAGGAAACCATCTTAGAGGACCCTAGAAGGCATCCAGGTTTTATCTATGTGGGCTCTATGTGTGAATTTCCTTGTTTGTGATCACCCGCTGCCTCGCTGGCTGCTTTTAACAGGAATGGCACCTTTCCAGCATGCCCGTCAGAATGCTATAAAAACCAGTGGAGTGGAGTGCGTGCAATGGGAAGATTGCTCTGTGAGCACATCAGTCCCCCCAGACCTCCAATTAATAGTCCCGGGCTACTGGGCAATGTAATTGTCGACATGGCTGCCTTATACAGCGTTCCTATGCGAAGCTGAATAGAGCTGTTCTGTTACAGTTCCTTAGGACATAATACAGGAAAGGCCAGGCCAGAAGAAACGCGAACCGCCAGTAGATGTCTCTGTGGTGCTTCCATTCCATCATGTGTCCTCTGCACAGATGAAAATGCTGCCGGGAGTTTGGGGGAGGAACCCAGTTCCTTAAAATTATGACTGAACTCTTCAAGACACTTTTTGTATATTTTCTTAAAATCAACTTAGCCAGTAATATCTATAAAACCTAATCTCAATCTCTAAAACTGTATTTTTGGGGGGCTGGAGATACGGTCCAGAACCTAAGAGCACTGACTGCTGTCGTAGAGGACTCAGGTTCAAGTCTCAGCTTCCACATGGAGCTCCACAGCTGTCTATAACTCCATTCCCAGGTGATCCAAAGTGCTATGTTGTCCTCTGTGGGCCCCAGGCAGGCGTGTGATACACAGGCATACGTTCAAGGAGAACCCCATATACATAATAAAATTAAAAGTGGATTTCAGTTACACGCATAAACAAGTTTTTGAGCACATCTTTGTAAGATGAACAAATTAGACCTTTCAGAAATTAAGGTGAAGAACGTTTATATAAACAAAGTAATATGATGTGGAATCTTTGTGAAAGTTTACATAAACAAAGTGATACGATATGGAATCTTTGGGAAAGTTTATATAAACAAAGTCATATGATATGGAATCTTGGGGGTTGGTTATTTTTATACAGCATACTTTTCCCCCCAAAGGTCTCCGAGTGCCACATGTCTCAGTGGTTTGTGCCCTTTTCCTGCTGGGTAGCATTTTCCAGCACATAAATACATCTTTTTAACCACGTCTTTGTTGAAGAACAGCTGAACAAGTTCTGGTATTTCAGCAGAGATACTAAGAAGGTTTACAGGCAGGTATAGATAGGTAGATGATAGATAGATAGATAGATAGATAGATAGATAGATAGAT
>LOEQ01007122.1:53274-73248 GCA_001685075.1 Bramus lutescens | reverse complement strand
GCAGGAGGTGGAAATTTTTAATAATAATAATAATAAAAGAAAAAATAAGCTTCAGGCACATTTGTCTGGTTCTGTATCTAGATCCTCTCTTCTTTTCTACTGGTCCAAGTACTTCGAATATTGAATTGACACCTTCTTCTCCCCCTTTCTCCTTCATCTTCGTGTTCCTCCTGTTCTCATCACAAATCTCTTGTTCTTTCCTATGTTCTTTTCTCTGTTTACTACTGAACTCTGCTCCTGTGTCTGTGACTTATCATGGTCTATCTCAGGATCTGTTTAACTAGTATTTATAGACTAGTTAGTGTCTATTTCCTACAGTGGACATCTTGTTCATTGTGAGCATAGATTACATCTCATCATTGCTTCTTCTTACAATATCTAAGTTGCTGTGCATCCCACAAGGGAATAAAAGGGTGTGTTCCCTAAATGTTGGACTTAGGAAGAAAAGCATAATACAATTTACAAGGATACTGAACTGTAGTTTGATTTTTTTATTGTTAATTTTTTATACAATACATTTTGATTATGTTGCCCCCTCCATTTATTCTTCACAGATTCCCCCCACTACCCTACCCACCCAACTTTATGTACCAACCCTTCTCTCTGAAAAAATAAAACCCCAAGAAACAACCTCCACCACAAGTACAAAAATGAAATTAAAACAGGCCAAAGGCCAATAAGATAAAATTTCCAAATAAAATCAAAAGACAAAAACACCATTGAGTTTTGTTTTGAATCAACTACTCCTCTGTATAGAGCCAGCCCTGGAGTGTGGTTAATATACCCAATTACACTCCATTGGAAAAAGCTGGTTTTACTTTTGCCAACAGGTGTCAATTGCAGACAGCTCCTTGGTTAGGGCCTGGTCCTGATCCACATTTGAGGTCAGTTGTTCTTTTAGCCATTCTGATTGGAGTAAAATAAAGTCTCAAAGTGTTTTTAATTTGTGTTTCCATAATTGCAAGGATGTGGAGCATTTCAGAGATACTTGGTTTTTTTTTTAACAATTTTGTTTCTTCTTTTGAGAACTCTCTATTCAGATCAATAGCCCATTTTAACTTGGTTTGTTACTTGAGGTTTTTGTTTGCTTGTTTTGATTTTGTTTTCTGTATATTCTCACTATTAACTGCCAATGGGATGTACAGCTGAAAAAGGTTCACTCCTGCTCTTGGCTCCCTCTTCACATGACTGTTTATTTGCTATCAAAAAGCTTTTAATTTAGTAAAGTCCCACTTGACATCTTTTGACCTTAGTTCCAGAGTGAATGGAATCGTACTCTGAAAGTCTTTTCCTACATGCAGATTTTGTAGGAAACTTGTTATGTTTTATTCCAGCAGTTTGGGTGTTTCAGGTTCAGGTTGAAGTCTTTCATTCATTTGGAGTTTATTTTTGTGCAGGGTAGTAGTTATGGTTCTAATTTCATTCTTCCTTGTGCGGAATTCAGCTTTCCCAGAACCATCCTTTGAAAATGCCCTCTGGGGTGATTTGAAGGCAAATGGCCCCCAAAAGAAGTAGCACTATTATGAGGTGTGACCTTGTTGGAGGCAGTATGTCACTGTGGAGGCAGACTCTGAGGTCTCATATATGCTCAAGCCATGCCAAGTGCTACAGTTCACTTCCTGTTGTCTGCAAGTGGCACCTGTCTCTGCATGCTGCCATGTTCCACAATGATGGTATTAAACTGAACCTCTAAAACTGTAAGCACTCACTTCAATTCCAATTTTTTCCTTTATAAGACTTTCCATTGTCATGGTATCTCTTCACAGTAACAGAAACCATAACTAAGACAAAACTTGGACCAAGGACTGGCCTGACCATGTTGTTGGGAGGATTGTGGTAGGACTTTGGAACTTTGGGTTAGAAAAGCCAGTGAGTATTAGTAACTCTGTGTGATGTTCTGTGTGAACTTCAAAGATAAGAATTTTGAGATCTGTGCAGAAGATTGAGGCCTGGATTGTAAAATTTCAGAGGGAAGTTTAAAGAGTCTTTTAGGGCCATTTGTTGTTTTGAATTAAGATTCTGTGGTTCTGGCTAGCTGGGGCGGAGGAATCAGTTATGATTAACAAGATACCAGAACTACCAAAGTGAAACTTCTGTGTTAGTGGGACAATTGATACTGGTTAGCTGAGGCTAAGAAATTAGTTGTGATTAAGAAGAGATCAACATCATTGAGGTGAAATCTTCTGGGAAGTATTTCCTGAGAGCACAGAGAAGTTGGGTTTCAAAGGTGGTCATGGTTATACCTTACGTTGGCAGCAGGACTTGGAAATGTGTAAGCATCACCCAGGTTGTGCTGGTATTGAAGGCATGAAGGGGCCGTGGAGAGCAGCTGAGACTTGGCACTGTGTGAGGCCAGGAGAGGCCATTGATGAAGTTGCAGCCTCAGTAGCAGTAGAAGGCCCAGGACTGAAAGGTCATGTAAAGAATCAGCTTGGCCCCAAGAGGAGAGCCTTTGAGAGGCTACTGGTGACAATGCAGCCCAGTTGCAGCAGAAGATCCCAACATTTTGGAGATGCCAGTACCACGGGATGCCCACCAAGAACAGGAGCAGCCATGGAGCCAGCTGCAGCCTAGAAGAGCAGTCGTGTGTGCTGTGAAAGGCAGGGTTAGGGAACTGATCCAAGTCCTTTGGAAGAGCCTAGAAGATCACGAGTGAATCCCAGATACTGGACGTTGAGTTATTTACACTTTTGGAGTTTGGTTTTGCTTGGTTCAGATGGTGACTGTGCCTTGGTTCTTCCCTCTTGAAGAAGGTATAATTTTGGTGTCTAAAGGAGCCCACAGCCAAAAGACTCGCATTTTTAAAAGAGACTGGGTATTTTAAAGAGACTGAAAATTTTGATGTATATAAAGTTGTATAGACTGTGGAACTTTTAGAATTATTTATAATATTAATGTGAAAATTGGTGGAATTAACAAAAAAGGAAGCGTTAGTAATGCGCTTGTGTGTCAAGTTGACAAGGGCTCAGTGTTACTGGCTTGTTTTGTGTGTCAACTTGACATAAGCTTGGGTCATCATAGAGGAAGAAGGCTCTGTTGAGGAAATGCCTCCACCAAGATACAGCTGTAAGGCATTTTCTCAATTAGTTATTCATGGGAGAGGGCCCAGCCTGTGGTGGGTGGTGCTATTCCTGGGCTGGTGAGCTGGATTCTATAAGAAAGCAGGCTGAGCAAGCCAGGGGAAGCAGGACAGTGAGCAGTCCACCGCCACGGCCTGTTTCCAGGATCCTGCCCTGGAAGGATTTGAGTTCCTGTCCTGACTTCCTTCCACGATGAATGGAAGGTGGAAGTGTAAGCCAAGTAAAACCTTTCCTCCCCAACTTACTTTTTGATTACAGTGTTTCATCATAGCAATAGAAATCCTAATTAAAACACCATATTTCCTCTTGCATGTATTTTTGACATCTTTGTCAAATATCGGGTGGCACTTGTTTGGGCCATTCACACTTGGTTCTTTATTTTATTTATAGGTCTACATGTCTGTTTTTGTGCCAGTGCCATGATGTTTTTTATTACTCGTTTTATTACCTCCGTAATACAGCTTTAAATCAGGCAGAATAATTTTCATAATTGTTTTCTTGGTTAACTGTTCTTTTTGAGCAGAATGATGGGTTCTTCATCTCTTCAGATTAATTTTGGTTTGAAGTTCTGTTTTGACACATATCAAGATAAGGATGCCTGTTTGTTTTGTGTGATCATTTGTTTGGAATACTTTTTTCATCTTTTTACCCCAAGGTGGTTGTGGACACCAAAAAAAAGGGTATTGTTTCCAGATACATTCTGCTAACCAGTGTCTTTTGATTCATTGGGGAAGTGGCATCATTCATATCTAAAGTTATTAGGGGGAGGTATATGTTGACTACAGCCATTTTTGATGTTTCTAGTTTTAGTTATGGTTTTTTGTTTCAGTAATTATAGCTTTATTTGTCATGCTTCTGTAGACTCGCAAGTATGCTATTCCTTGCTTCAATCTGAAGCATTGCTTTGAGTGTTTGCTACAGCGGTGGTTTGGTGGATATGAATTGATTTAGCCTTGTATACATTATGGAAAGCTTTTTTCTCCTTCAACCATGGCAAATAGTTTTGGTGGGTAAAGTAGTCTGGGTTGGCATCTGTGGTCTTTTAGAATTTGGAGTTCATTATTTTAGCGTCTTCTGGCTTTTAAAGTTTCCACTGAGAAATCAGCAGTTAGTCTGATGCATTTTCTTTTATGTATGCATTGCAGTTTCTCTATTTTAGCCTTCAGTACCCTCGTTTTCTTCTCCGTATTTAGTGTTTTAGCTATCATATGTATGGGGAGATTCTTTTTAGTCTTATTTGGTGTTCTGTATGCTTCTTGTATCACAGGCGTGTATCTTTCCTCAATTTCAGGAAGTTTTCTAATTTAATCTGATTGAAGTTCCAGTCAGTGCTACTGTCTTGTGATTCTTCTTTTTCTATGCTAGCAATTAATATTAATTCATAGACATTTTCATGTATTCTGGAATGCATACATCTTTTCTTTTTTTTAAAAAAAGTATCATTTTCTTTCATTGGGTACCCAATTACTCTACCTTATCTGTAGTGAATAGGAGCATGGGCCTGCTTTTCATCCAGCCCGGCTCCCGCACGGCTAGCTTATACCCCGAAATAACAACACACAAATNTTCTTTATTAACCAATGAACGTAACACATAGACAGATGACCCTCCTACATCACTTATCCTCAAGTCCTGATGTTCTGTCTTCAACTTAATCTACAGATAAGGCTTTCCCACAGTTTTTAATTAGGTCTTTAAATTTTTCTGGTTATTTCTTCATTTCGGCTTTAGTTTTTTTTCAATGTTTTTATATTTTCACCGAATTCTGTTTTCAAATCCCATGTCTTAATTTTACTCAGCTGCTTGTGAAGTTCAGTTTATTTCTGCATTCCCTAAGTTCATTCAGGTGTTCAGCTGTTTGCTCTTTGCATCCCTTGCCTTCTTTGATTATGTTCATAGCTGTTATTTTCAGTTCTATGTTCTCAGTTCTGTTTAGGTAATTCTCAACAGAGAAAATTTCTATAGGACTCATAGTACTGGGCCTAGAGAGGGATGTCACGGGCAGAGGGAACTGGGGGAGAGCTCCCATATTTGGTCTGGGACTTAGTATTTTTCTTGGTTTTTCTTCACTTTAATTGCTAAAACAGTGCCTCTTGTTGAACCTAGAGTTTGCTTGTTTGGATAGTATATATAGCTCTCTTATTCAGGTTTCTGTCTCTACCCTGCAAGGGCTTGGACTATCCACAGTCTATTATAGCCACATCACAATTACTTGAGCACCTCAGGACCAAACTCAGATTCTCATATTGGCGCAGCAAGCACTTATACTCATAGAGCCACTTCCCTGGCCCCTTAATAAGGATTAAAAATGAGTTCTTATTTTAATTGGCATAGTAATCACACATTTATGCAATATTGTACAGTGTTCTACCACATACACATAATACATGATGACACATCACCTGTCAACTTGAAACATGTACACATTAATTAGGTTTTAATAGTAATTTATTAAGGGAGGATACAAATCATCTTAGCTTTTAATGCTTCTGTTTGGGGGCTGCTAAGATGGGTTAGCAAGGAAGGACACGTGCTACTGAGCTGGGAGCCTCGAGTTTGATTGCAAAGATAAACACACTGATAATGAGTTGTTCTCTGACCTATACACTCATAGCGTGGCACTGGTGTGTGTACACATATGCAGACCCATATGCACAGACACAAAAAGAAATACATATTTTTAAACCATCTGAAAATAAGTTCTTTGTGAGTTTTACAGGTATGGTTCTAAACATTAACATCTAAAAGTAAAAAAAAAAATTTGCACCAATCATTATTTTTTCATCAGAGACATATGCACTCTGTGATGCAAATGTGTCTTAGCCAGACTGTGCGGCACGGGCATTGAACCCCAGCACTCCAGAAACAGAGACAGGTGGATCTCCTTGAGTTTGAGACCAGACAGCCTAATGTTAATAGTGAGTTCCAGGACACCCATAGCTACATGGTGAGACACTGCCTCAAACAAAACAAAACACAACATAACAGCCCTCCTCCCCCCATAAAAAGGCAAGAAAGGAAGAAAAGGAAAAAGTCAATGCGTCCTCTTGTATTGAGTTCTCAGTGTTACACCATGGAGTTGGAAGCACAGTGTCTGTTTTTGCAGTTAGAAGAGGAATTATAAACCAGGCGGTGGTGGCACATGCCTTAATCCCAGAATCCAGGAGGCAGAGGCAGGTGGGTCTCAGTCTGATGCCAATTTGGTCTACAAAGTAAGTTTTAGGACAGCCAGAGAAACTGATGGACCAGTCTGAATTTTTCTTAAGAATGGAAGACTTTTTTTTTCTTTTCTTTTCTTTTCTTTTCTTCCTTTGTTATTTATCCTTCTCTCATACATTATATCCTGACTGCAGTTTCTGCTCCCTCTCCCCCAGTCTCTCCCTCCTGTACCTACGAGACCTATCCTCCCCACCTCTTCTCAGAAAAGTACAGGCCTTCCAGGGACATCAACCAAATACCAGCATAACAAGCCATCATTAGACCAGGCACATATTCTCACATCAAGGCTGGACAAGGCAACCTAGTAGGAGGAAAAGGGTCCTAAAGGCAGGCAGACATTTCAGAGATAGGCTCCACCCCCACCCCACCCCCATTAGGAATTCCACAAGAACACCAAACAGCCCTACAATAACATACATGCAGAGGATTCAGGTCAGCCCCATACAGGCTCTGTGGTTCCTGGGGGCTCAATTGAGTCTCTGCCAATTGATTCTATGGGCTGTATTCTCTCGGTGTTCCTGACCCCTCTAGTTTCTCAACACTTCCTTCCACTCTTCACAGGACTTCTTAGACTCTGCCTAATGTTTGGCTGTGGGATTCTGTGTAGTGAGCCGCGTGGAGCCACGCCTTAAAGATGGCGCTGGCTTCCGCCCCCCACGATCCTGAAAGCGAGGGCGCTCTGAAAAACAACTCCATCTATGGCCCGTGTCCGCTTGGGTTGCGATCACTCCTGGATCGCATGATGATCACCACATGCTTGCGTAATTGCCAGGACCAATAGACTATGCCCACGTGGCCATCCAGGTTGGCAGCCTTGGCCTATTTAAGCCGACCCTCTCCGAACGGGCCCCTCTCTGCGGTAACATCTTTTTCCTCCTGAATAAACCACTGACAAGAAGAGCTCCGGTGTTGCGTCATTCCTTGCTGGACGAGGGTGGGCGCGACAATTCTGCATCTTCTTTCGTCAGTTACTGGTTAAAGTCTCTCTGGTTTCTTTGATGATGATTCTCCTAGGCTCTGGTCCTAGAATACTCTGCAGGATTGTAGGTCAGAGGTTTTGTGGCTGGATTGCTGTCTAAATCCCTCTACTTGAGGCCTTGCCTAATTACAGAAGAAGGCTGGTTATGGCTCTGTGTCCCACATTACTAAAAGTCTTTGCTGGCATCACCCTCATAGATTCCATGAAGTGGAAGCAGAGGCTACTCGTTTGTTCCCAACCGCCCAGACCTGAAATAATCACACAGAAACTGTATTAATTAAAACACTGCTTAGACAATCACATAAGCATATTGCTAGCTAGCTCTTATATCTTTAATTAACCCATTTCCATTATTTTGTATTTTACCATGAGACTCGTCGTTTACCAGTAAGGTTCCCAGGCTTCTGTCTCCTTCAGCAGCTACATGATGTCCTTCCTTGACTCCGCCTACTCTCTACATACATCTTTTCCAGGCTGGCTATATTCTTTTAAGTCATTGGCCAAAAGCAGTTTCTTTATTAACCAATGGCAATAAAACATATTCATAGCATACAGAGGGTAATCTCATACCAAATGAGTTTTTACCTTACTCCTAAAGTATCCTCTAATTTCAGTTATCTCTTCTAGTGTTCTCTCCTTCCCCACATCTGGTCCCTCCTGTTCCCATCCCCACCCACGAAACGTATGCTATTTCCTCTTCCCAATGAGATCCTTGCCTCCTGCTACTTAAGCCTTCCTTGTTGCTTAACCTCTCTTGGTCTGTGGATTGTAGCATGATTATCCTTTACAGCTAATATCCACTTATAACAGAATAGATCCCACGTTTGTCTTTCTGGGTGGGGGTTATTTCATTCAGAATGAATTTTTTTCTAGTTCCACCCATTTACCTGCAAATTTCATGATGTCCTTGTTTTTAACAGCTGAATGATGCTACACTGTAAAAATGTACCACTTTTTTTTTAATCCATTCTTTGGGTGAGAGATATCTAGTTTCTGGTTCTTATGAATAAAACTGCTATAAACATAGTTGAGCAAGTATCCTTGCTTTTGGTAAGATGACTATTTTTATTGTATTGATCCTATCCATCCATGAGCAGAAGAGATCTTTCCATCTTCTGTTATCTTCTTCAATTTCCTTCTTCAAAGACTTGAAGTTTCTATTTTTCACTTGCTTGGCTAGATGTAACCCAAGATATTTTATATTATTTGTGGCTATTGTGAAGAATGTTATTTACCTGATTTCTTTCTCATCCCTTTGTCATTTGTATATAAGAGAGCTACTGTCTTTTTTTGTGAATATTGTTTCCAGTCACTTTAATGAAAGTATCTATTACCTGTAGGAGTTCCCTGGTAGAATTATTGGGGTTGCTTATGTATACTATCATATCGTTTGCTTATAGCAATACTTTAAATTTTCATTTCCAATTTGAATCCTCTTAAATATCCTTTAGTTGTCTTACTGCTCTAGCTAGAACTTCAAGTACTATATTGAATAGATATGGAGAGAGTGGGCAACCCTATTTTGGTCCTGATTTTTATGGAACTGCTTTGAGTTTCTCTCCATTTAATTTGATGTTGGCATGGGTTTGCTGTAAATTGCCTTTATTATGATTAGGAATGCTGCTTGCATCCCTAATTTCTCCAAGACTTTTATCATGAAGGGGTGTTGGATTTTGTCAAAGGCCTTTTCAGCATCTCATGAAATAATCATGTGCTTTTCTTCTTTCAGTTTGTTTACATGGCGGATTACATCGACAGATTTTAGTATGTTAAACCATCCCTATATCTCTAGGATGAAGCCTACTAGATAATGGTGGTTGATCTTTTTGATCTGTTCTTGGATTTGGTTTGCAAGGATTTTATCGAGTATTTTTACATCAATGTTCATGATAAATATTGGTCTGTAATTCTCTTCCTTTGTTGAATCATTATGTCGTTTGGGTATGAGGGTAATTATGGGTCTCCTAAAAACGAATTTGGCAAAATTCTTCTGTTTCTACTTTGTGGAATAATTTGAAGAATATTGAAATTTATTCTTATTTGAAAGACTGGTAGAGTACTCTACTAAAATCATCTGACCCTGGTCTTTCTATTTATTTATTTAATTTTGTTGTTGGGAGACTTTTAATAATTGCTTCTATTTTTATGGGAGTTATTATATATCTACTTAAGTTGTTTACCTAATCTTGATTTAACTTTGGTAGGTTATATCTATCAAAAATTTTGTCCATATTTTTGTAGATTTTTCAATTTTGTGAAGTACAGGTTTTTAAAGCATGGCCTAATGATTCTTTGTATTTCTTTGGTATCTATTGTTATGTCTCCCTTTTCATTTCTGATATTGTTAATTTTGCTATTCTTTCTCTGCCTTTTAGCTAGTGTGGATAAGTGTTTGTATATCTTGTTGATTTTTATCAAAGAACAAGCTCTTTGTTTCACTGATTTTTTTGTATTGTTGTCTTTGTTTCTATTTTATTTATTTCAACTTCCAGTTTAATTATTTCCTGACATCTATTCCTCTTGGGTGTGTTTATTTCATTTTGTTCTAGAATTTTCAGATGTGCTGTTATGTTGCTAGTATGAGATCTATTCAGTTTCTTTATGAAGGCTCTCAGTGCTACAAACTTTCCTCTTATCACCACTTTCATTGTGTCCTATAAGTTTGGGTATGCTGTGCATTCATTTACATTGAATTCTAGAAGTCTTTATTTTCTTTCTATTTCTGCCTTTACCTAGTAGTCATTCAGCACATAATTGTTCAGTTTCCACGAGTTTATAGACTTTCCATTGTTTCTGTTGCTGCTGAAATTCAACTTTAATCCATGGGGGTCTGAGAGCATTCACTGGGTTATTTCAAATTTTTTTGTATCTGTTGAGACTTGCTTTGTGATCAAGTATATGGTCATATTTGCAGAATGCACTGTGGTTTTTAAGAAGAAGGTATATACATTTGTGTTTGAGTAAAGTATTCTGTAGATACCTGTTAGATGCATTTTGATTCATAATGTCTGTTAGTTCTATTATTTCTCTATTTAGTTTTTATCTAGATGACCTGTCAATTGGTGAGAATGGGGTACTGAAGACTCCCACTATCAATATGTGAGGATTCAGGTATGGTTTGCACTTTAGTAATATTTATTTTACAAATGTGGGTGCTCTTGCATTTACAGCATATATTTGGAGAATTGAATCTCATATTGAATGTGGATTTTTCCTTTAATGAGTATGAAGTGCCCTTCCCCATCTCTTTTGATTAATTTTGGTTTGAAATTTATTTTGTTAGATATTGCAATAGCGATACCAGCTTGCTTCTTGGGAACATTTTCTTGGAAAATCTTTTTTCAATCTTTTACTCTGAGGTAATGTCTGTCTTTGATATTAAGGTGTACTTATTTTATGTAGCAGGTAGATGGATCCTGTTTTCACATCCATTCAGCTAGTCTATGTCCTTTTATTGGGAAATTAAGTCCATTGATATTGAAATATCTCAATAAATGACCAATAATTGTTAATTTCTGTTATTTTGTTGTAGTTGTTGTTAGTGGTGGTGGTGATGATGATGATGATGATGATGATGATGATGATGNATGATGATGATGATGATGATGATGATGATGTGTGTGTGTGTGTGTGTGTGTGTGCACTTCCCTTCGTTGGTGTTGGCTAGTGTGAGATTACTTATTACTTGTGTTTTTGTGGAAATAGTTAACATCCTTGGGTTGGAGTTTTGTTTCAGCACCTTCTCTAGGGCTGGATTTGTGGATAGATGTAGTTTAGATTTGGCTTTGTCATGAAATATTTTGTTTTCTCCATCTATAGTGATTGACAGTTTTGCTAGTTATAGTAGTCTGGACTTGCATCTATGGTTTCTTAGAGTCTGCAAGACATCTTTCCAGGCCCTTCTGGCTTTTAAAATTTCCATTGAGAAGTCATGTGTAATTCTAAGGTCTGACTTTATATGTTACTTGACCTCTTTCCCTTGTAGCTTTTAATATTTCTTCTTTGTTCTATATGGTCAGTGTTTTGACTATGATGTGGCAAGGGGACTGTCTTTTCTGGTCCAACCTATTTTGTGTTTTGTACATTTCTTACACATTTATAAGCATGCCCTTCTTTAGTTTAGGAATATTTCCTTCTACGAATTTATTAAAAATATTTTCTGGGCCTTTGACATGGGAATGTTCTTTGTCTTTGTCTTCCTATTTTTTCTTAGGTTTTTTCTGTTCATGGTGTCCCAGATTCCCTGTATGTTTTGTATCAGGAATATTTTAGATTTAACATTTTCTTTGACTGATATATCTATTTCTTCTATCATACCTTCAATGCCCGAGATTCTCTCTTCCATCTCTTGTATTCGGTTGCTGATGCCTATGCCTGTAGTTCCTGTTCACTTTCTGTTTCCAGAATTCCTTCATTTTGTGTTTTCTTTATTGCTTCTAAAATCACTTTCAAGTTTTATTCATATCCTTCAAATATTTGTTTGCTTTTTCTTTGCTTTCTTGACATATTTAAGGGATTTATTGATTTTCTTAATTTTTGATTGTTTTTTTCTTTGATTTCTTTAAATGATTTATTAATTTCCTCTTAAGGGCCTCTATCAACTTCATAAATTTGTTTTTAAGGCTGTTTTCTTGTGCTTCTACTGTTGGAATACTCAGGTTTGCTGTAGCGGCATGGCTAGACACTGGTGGTGACATATTGTCCTGGCTGTTATTGATTGTGTTTACATTGGCATCTAGGTATCTAGATTTGGAGTGGTTATGGGTATAGGCACTGATTTCTGGCTTTGTCTTTGTTGGATGAAGAAATACTTTTTTATATTAGAAAAATATTAAGAGCAGGGGTTCTCAACCTATGAGTCATAACCCTGTTGCGGGGTGTCAAATGAACCATCACAGGAAACCATCAGGAAAATACAGATATTTACACTACTCATAAAAGTAGCAAAGTTGAAGTTATGAATTAACAACAAAAATAATTTTATGGTTGGGAGTCATTAAAAAATGAAAAATTATGTTAAAGTGTCTCAACGTTTGGAAGGTTGAGAACCACGTTTTTAGAGCCTTTTCTTGAGTGACTGTACATATTTTATAGCTAGTTCATGCATCTTTAGGGGAAAAAGTTTACTCCTGATCATAATTTTATTAGTGATATTTGATAGCATCTACAAAACCTGTGTATTAGAATGTAAAACTAAAGTGAAAGGCAAACAACTGCTTCTGATTTATAAACACAGCTCTTTTGGTGTTCACTGAAAATGGTTATGCCACAATGATAGTATGTAAAGTTGACTGGTTGACAGTGAAAATCAGGATAAACTTGAGCAGGAAAGAAAACAAACCAAGAGAACTGTTCAAAGGAAGACGTTTCCTGGAGAATCAATCAGATAGGAAGTAAAATATCAAAGCTGTGTCCTGTAATGGTTTGTCAGATTCAAGATTCAGAGTCACAGCCGAGAACATTAAAAGCATTAGATTCAAGTTGTGGCTAAACAAAAACACATCAAAAAGATCATCTATGCGAGGGAAAGACAGACCCAGAAGAAATGTCTCCCAGGACCGGTTGCATAGCAACCAAATTGGAATGTGGTTGCAGGGAAGGTCTGAACTGATAAGGAAGCAGGTCAAAGGCAGCAGTATTTCTGAAAGTAAATACCTCCGAGAAAAATCCAGGGACTCGATGGGGAATGCCGTTGTCTCTGTCTGATTTTGTTGGGTGATTTCTGATATAGAATGTCACTGGTTGAAAAGCCCCAATAGCTTAAGAACTGGAGAAAGGCCTGGTTATGTCACAGTATAGTAGATGACATCATACAAAAGAAATAAATAACAAATGGCAAGAGAGAAAACAGACTGCAGATTGCAGGTTTGGGGGGATCAGTCTGTTATAACATACTCTAGTGGTCCTTTAGGGACGGCATTAATCCCATCCAAATGAGGTGCTTCTATAATGCAATGACCTGTTGAATGCCCGATCACCTTTATACCATTATGTTGACAGACAAAGCTCCCAATACACGAGCCTTTGGCGCACATCCAGGTATATTTAGTTAAACAAAGGGATAAACAATTGCATGCTAATCAAAGGAGGTAGCTGTTGAAAATCCTTCAGTTCCCTAGAATTTGACTTTCTTAGAAGAGAAATGAAGTAGATTATGGGATAAATTGAGCAAAGATTTTGTCATTTCCAGAATGCAAATATTTTTAAATATTACAATGACATATTATTTATGAATAGGCAGATCAAGAGACTGTTGATTCTAAACCCAAATTAATCTCTTACCTCATACCTAAAATATTAAAAAGATGAGGAAAGAAAATTATTTCAGTGGAAGAGTATTTGCGTAGCACAGGTGAGGTCTAGGAGTTACCCTTAGTATTATAAAATCCCACTGAAGTTAAAAAACATGAAAAGAAAAAGGATTATTTTATAGTGAAAATAATGCATACAAACAGGATTTGCTTTTTTAGCTATCCGTTCATAAATAGTTACTGCTGTCCTACTCAAAGAACTGTGAGTCTTCACCCTCACCATAATTGCAACATAATCAGGAAAAAATGTCTTAAATAGGTGAAAGGCTGGAATAAATTACAAAGGGAAAGAACATTGTGTAAACACACACCCCTGGCCATATGTTCTCTACTGATAGTTTCTCATATCTATTTTTCTTTGATGATAATGAAAACTCTTTATATTAATGGTTATTAACCCTATTTTGGACTGTGACATCCTTTAAGAATCTGATGTTCTCGTTAGGAAAAAGAGAAAGTACATCTGCATAACTAATGTAATAGGACATCTAATGATCCGCTGGGTTTCATTCATGAATTTCAAGATAAATAATACTTTTGATAGACTTATAAAGCATTGCTCTTATTTAAGAATGAAACAGCATTAGAAATGCATCTAAGTTACTCTACAAAATCATATATTAAATAATGAATTTTAATTCTTTATAAAAAGAATTTTTTAATTAGTGTATTAAAGTTTAAAAGGAAATATAAAGCACAATATTTATTTTGAAAAACAGAATTAAAATCAAGCAAAAAATCCTCAGACCTTGTGGTAAGGGTAAGAGACTTAGCAAGAAGATCTAGACTACTATAGGATGCTGTTCCTGTCTCCATGACAGATTGCTTCTTTTTGGTAGTGCTTTCCCCTATTAAATATTGATGAAAGTTTTCTGGGAATTTTAATTAAAAGTTCCTTGAGGTCAGAGACTGCAGAGGCCTTTTTTCATTCTACATAAAATGAATCCATTCCCAGCAGCTGAAGTAAATAGTCCAATCAACTGATGTAAGAGCCATAAACAGTGAGTATGGATTCTTATGGAAACCTAGCAACACTGAAAACAAGGGAAAATCATTGAGGAGACCAATGTAGGGGCTTCTCTTTCTCTCTGGATTAATAGAACTCCCTGACTGTTATGCTTACATCCTTTTGTCTTCTATCCCATATTGGACAATGACCAAACACAGTTCCTAAATTATCTTGTTCTAGCTTCCAGGAGCTATTACCACCAGGCTTCATCTTTAATCGCTTCAGTTCCAATTTTGACTCTCCTATTCTTACAGAGTTGGCTTCTTCATTCTGGGTCAACTTTTCACTCTCCTAATCACTTACTGTTGGGGGTAAAGCAGGAATCAGCTACAAAGACAGGCTACGAGGGACTCATCTCAAGGAGGACTTGTCAGGAAATGAGTCATGGACTCCCAAAAGGGTCTATGAAAAATCAGATTGTGTACTGTGTACACCCTGTAGTATTAGTCACTATTATCAATTCTTTTTACAGCAAAAAAAGAAAGAAAAAGAAAAAAATTAAACATACTAAATAACAGTAAACAAACAAGAGCTTTTGTGGTTTTATAAAATTTATTTGTCAATGCTGTGGGAACTCCTTCACCCAATAGCCTTTAAGATACTGGCCCACTTAGGATGTGGTCTCATGTACTATAATTGCAAACAAAAAAGTGTCCTGGATTTGGTTCCAGTTCCCAGTGCTTGCAGAGGACTGTGGATCGCTCCTCTTACCATGACTTTATCCCCAGATAAATAAACCTTTGTTCTACTCCATTCCGGGCTAATGTGGAACTCTTGTACGACAACAAAATGGCACACCAACGTGGGGCAACTACATCCACATAAAATCTCAGAGAGCTTGGGAAGCAATTCTAGACACAAAAGAACAAAGTTAAACATTAAGCAACATTTTTTTTCAGGTGGGCAGGCAAAGGCATGATTCCTTTAAGAGAAGGCTTTCTGAATCAGCATTAGCAGCAAAAACTGCATGACTCCTATAAGACCTGGCTTCCTGGTTCATGCTAGCAGCATGAATGCCTCTGGCTCTTTCAGGAGGTCCTGCACTTAAATGGGGTTTTAGATAGCATGCTGAGAGCTGTTCAATGGCAACATAGACCTCTTGCCTCCTTGGTAAACATGCCTCTGCCTTGTTGGACTGGGTGGAGCAAACAGGCAGGGTCATGAACTGCTAAGCTAAACTAATATATATTTTAAAGGTATCTTGACTTCAAAATTTGAGTCTAAGGACTTTGGAAAAAAAGTTTGGCTTTCGTTTCCACAGAAGGTGAGAACCTATGGATTCCGTCCAGGCTAATGTGGTTTGGTGGGACAAGACCCTCTGAAAGGTCTCCATGAACCCTAAATTTACTTCACCTAAGAAACAGCAGGAAGCAATTTGGAAAAAACTATGCCTGAAATAAAAAAATAATTATTTATATATGTTTGGTATTTTTAGAGGGGGTTTATTATAAGTGATGAATGGTCACAGTTAATTTCTTAAAAAAAATAAAGAAATGTACATGATATAGAGATGAATACTTTGCATTGCTATGAATCTTGGTTTATTGATAAAGATTTAAGGTCAATTTTGTTACACTCTGTATATTTCAACTGTTGTTTAAGTTATTAAGTTTACACAGCTCATTAAAAATGTAATGTATAATTAAATTACAGATTAATATATAGTCATTTAAAGTAGTCAAACTTGTAGTCATGTTAGCTAGGTTTTCTAGATATACAGAAGTATATTTTAGTTAGATAGATAATCTTCAACACATCAAAGACCTATGGAATATGGCATTTAAATATTTTAAAAAGTTAGATTTTTCTTGATAGGGAGACACATCTGTTCCTGGCAGTACCAATCTACTTCAAGAGGATGATGGACATCAAAGAAGCTCCTTATGGTGTTTTCTAGCCATTTGGGCAAGAAACTCCTTATTCCTCGACCTGTTGGTGGTATGCTATATGAACTAGACATGCAGGACCCATAGAAAAGTGACTGATAAACTTTCCAAAAAATAGGATGGTCCTTCAGGGTTCCTGCTTCAC
Organism: Bramus lutescens; assembly: GCA_001685075.1. Taxonomy (NCBI): domain Eukaryota; kingdom Metazoa; phylum Chordata; class Mammalia; order Rodentia; family Cricetidae; genus Bramus; species Bramus lutescens. The sequence continues at coordinate 56,619 of LOEQ01007122.1, read as the reverse complement.
AGAAGAAGCTACCAGACATTCGGCAGGACACAAAAGAAAGCAACTGATGAACTTTGCCAGTATAAAGCAAAACAGATCTTCAAATTTCCTGCTTCATGTAAAAGTCTGCGAGATACTATGGGTCTGTAGGCTGAAGATGGATGTCCTATCATTACAGTAGAACTTTGGGTGACTGTCCAGGCAGTGATGTCTCTGTCAATTCTAGAGTTTTAGAAGTTGCTTACAATGCATTTCCTGTTCACTTAGGTAATATTATATCCTTCTGGGGTCTTTGAAGAGTTAAAGACAGATAGTTATAGTTTCCCTTAATAATGATAAAAATAAATTAGATAAAAAACTTTAGACTCATAAGGATAGGATTGATGATAGAGTATTTTTCTTAACTTGCCAAATGTAAATGGACTATTTATTAGACAGAATGGCAGAGATGATGTGAGATTCCCCACTATATGCTGTGAATATGTTTTATTACCATTTTTAATAAAGAAGCTGTTTTAAACTCTGAGATTCCATTTTACACCTGTAAGAATGGCCAAGATCTAAAACACTGATGACAACTTATGCTGGGGAGGTTGTGGGGTAAAGGGAACACTCCTGCATTGCTGGTGGTAGTGCAAGCTGGTATAGTTTCTTTGGATATCAGTATGGCAATTTCTCAGAAAATTAGAGAACAACCTTCCCCAAAACCCAGAAATACCACTTTTGGGTATATATCTAAAGGATGCTCAATTGTGCTACAAGGACATGTGCTCAACTATGTTCATAAGAGCATTGTTTGTCTTTGACAGAACCTAGAAACAACATTAATACCCCTCGACCGAAGAATGGAAAAGGAAAATATGGTACATTTACACAATGGAGTACAACACAGTGGAAAAAAATGACATCTTGAAATTTTCAGGCAAATGGATGGATCTAGAGAACATCATATTGAGAGAAGTAACCCACACTTAGAAAGACATTTATCACATCTACTAATCCATAAGTGTTTTTTAAACATAAAGCAAAGAAAACCATCCTACAAACCACAATCCCAGAGAATCTAGACAAAATGAAGACCCTAGGAGAGATAAACATGAATCTAATCTACATGGGAAGAAGAAAAAGACAAGATCTTCTGAGTAAACTGGGAGCGTGGGGACCATGGGAGAGGGTTGAAGGGGAGGGAGTGGAGCAGAGAAAAATCTAGAGCTCAATAAAACAAACAAACAAAAAAGGAAGCATATGCCATTAGCTAAAACATATATATATTATATAATANATATAGAGAGAGAGAGAGAGAGAGAGAGAGAGAGAAAGCAAGTGGAGTCAGGGAGACACCATGTAGCTGTAGCTGCTGAGGGAGAAAGATGCCAGCCAGAACCTTACCTGGTGGGCCACAGCCTTGTGGCGATACACAGATTAATAGAAATGTGTTAATTCAATATGTAAGAAATATGCCTAACCTATTGGCCAAACAATGTTGTAGTTAATGTAGTTTCTGTATGATTATTTGGCTCTGGGCAACCAGGAAATGAATGATCAGTTGCTATGTACATGTCAACGACAGGACTAGCTGTCATAAGTTCTCACAGATTGTGACATATTAGTCCATTTTTGCTTTTGTTTTCCCCAGCTACTTAACATTTGAAATCATTCTTAGTTCTCAGAAACTACACATGAAGACTGCAGGCCAGACAGGCCCACCTGCCCTGTGTGCCACGTTTGGAGAGTGAAGAACTTACTTCTTTGAAGTTGTTTAAGTGTTTTCTCCATCCAATGGTTAGACACCCAAGATTTCCTCATCTTTCAATAGACCCATTACAGCATATAGCTCCCTGCTCCACTATCACAAGGGAAGGGAGGCTGGAGGGGCACATGTGTTCTTAAAGCCTTGACCCGGGAAAGCTGTAATTTACACATCGCTGTCATAAGTCCCTTGGCCAGAAATGAGCATAATATCCTAATCTGTTTACCCAAGAAGTATAGAATACAGTGGTATAGAAGATAACCGGAATATAATGTCTATGCCACATGATAAAGTCAAAGAATATACAAAATAATTTATTTTTTATCTCTGTCAGTCAAATACATTTCAGTGTTTGCAGCCCTCTTTGTTTATGCTGTCCTGGACCGTTGGAAGTGCAGAATCTCAGAAAATCTAACCTCAAGTAATGTTACTGTATAAATGAAAGAACACAGATGTAGCATAGTAAATTTAATGAAGGTATAAAGTAGTAGTCTATTTTCATTGTTTCAATATTTGACAGTATGCTATGGGTTTATTTTTACCACTACATTATTAAATGATAAAAACATCTATGTTTTTCCACTATAAAAACTCTCCACATTTGTAGTTCATTAAGATTATTAGAAGACATCTTCAAGGATCTAATAATCTTTGCCATTCCAAATGCCCATGCAAATTCATGTGTAATTTTAGTACATAACAATGCTCTCATTTTCAATTTTCATGTCAGTTTATTTTTAACTATATCTTAAATGCAAAAATTCTAATATGCCAAGTTCCATCAATTCAATTCAATTCACTAATCATATGAGTATACAATCTTCAAATTACATACACAGATCATTTTGAAGTCTTCTTGTTCATTATAAAAAAAAACCCTGTAACTTGGGTTCAAAAGATTTTTTAGTGGTTGAGAACACTGGCTGCTCTCTAAGAGAAGCCTGGTTTAATTTCCAGAACCCATATGCTGACTCACAATGGTCTGTAGCTCTGTTTCTAATGGTACCAACATCTTCTTTTTAATGCCATAAGTATTGCATACACATGGTGCAGATAAATACATGCAGACAAAATACAACATATGCACACACGTATGGAAACACACAAGAAAATCTTATTGCTACATTCATTTGACAGAATAATACTATTAAGTTTTTCCTAGTCCAATGATCTTAACTAGTCTCAGGTTCTTGATCAGTACAAGGAAGCTGCCTTCCAGGCACAACAGGACTGAGTCACATATGAAGCTGCAGAGACTGTGCTAGCATTGATAATACCTGTACCATGTTCTTAGAGAGAGAGAAAAACACAATTGGGTGAGCAGGGAGATAAAGAAGGGCTGGGAGAGAGAAAACATAAAAAAGATACTGTCTAAAAGTTTTAAATAAATACATATGAGGTAGGAGGGTCATCTGCCTATGTGTTACTTTCCTTAGTTAATAAAGAGGCTGCCTTGGCCTTTTGATAGGCCAGCCCTTGGGTGTGTGGAGTACACAGAACAGAATTGTAACATAAAGAAAGCAGAATCAGGAAGTTGCCATGACTCTCCTCTCCAAGATGGATGCAGGTTAGGATCTTTCCCGGTAAGCCACCACCTCGTGGTGCTACACAGATTA